>WEIU01005359.1:223-10953 GCA_013389925.1 Aegithalos caudatus | reverse complement strand
TTCCAGATAAGCAAAATTCTTTCTAGGCAATAACACATCAAGCCATGTCTGTATAGAACTAATCCAGATCATATGGAGCAGACAATGAGTAACTAGTTTTAATGTATAGTTGTTAAAAGAAAACACATGTAATACATGACTTGATTGAATATAAGCCAGTAATTAATTTGGTACATGGCTGGCTCTAGGTTTTTATTGCTAATAATGCTTATGGATCATGTTTTTCCCCAGCCTTTCCTCAAAAATCTGAATTATGGGAAGTTTGGCATATGGTGAGTGCTAGGAGGTGGATAGAGATCAAATATTTGTGTTTTTCTTTCAGAAGCAAGGTAGACAGAATCTGAGCTTATGCAAACGAGGTAGATCCACAGAGCTGAAAGGAGCTCTTACACACCTGTGAATCTCGACTGATGTTACTGCAACTTTATGGCTGCAAAGACATGCTAGTTAACTTCACTGGGAATGCTGAAGGAACTCCACACAAAATGAGGTATGGCATTATTCTAAAGCATTTCTAATGCATATTTATATCTTACTCTTCTGTCATTGTTGCCTCTTTCATCTTAACTTCCTCAGTTTTCTCTAGTGCCACAAGCTAGACCATATATGACTGGCCTCAGAGAGAAGTGCTGGTGACAGCCAAGAAGTATCTGCATAAATAGGAATGTATGTATTTCCAAACAATGTCTCCTACGGAAACCATCTGTGCAGGATTTTCAGACCCAGGTCTCAGACATGAAGAGCTAGGCAAGTTTGTCCTAGACAAATTGTAGTTAAAACAATTTGAATTTAGCTTGCCAAATATTTACCAGCAGTTATCACATTCAGCTGAGTATTTGACTCACCCTCTGTAGTATAGCACATGTGTGTGTGCATGCACCTTAATTTGACTAGTGTGACAAATGGCAGAATAGCTCCTAAAGTCAGGCAGGAGGCAGCATGTTCCAGGGCATTATACCTGTCTAGGATTATCAACAGATCAGTTTTGAGAAGGAGAGTGGAAAACAAAAGAGCACACAGCAGATTACACAGAAAGAAATAAAAGCTACGATATTCATCATAGCTTTGTCATCTCTTTCTATACAGTAGAAAATACGAGAAGAAAATAATGTTTTAGCATAATGAAAACATAAAGATTGTATGCAAAATAAATGGAACTATAATTTTCACTGCACTCTTAGAGACTAGGGAATTTAATATTCTGAAGCAGCCACAAAACTATGCTGCACGCAGATACCAATTAAAAGCAGTGTAATGGTCACTAAAACATTCATGTGTACATGCACTAAGCAAAGCTGAAGTTGTCCTTTACTGAAAATCTCAATTTGTTATAATATCATTCAGTTTAACTACCGATTTTGGCTGGCAGTAGATGGGAGTGGGTTGCATTAGCATATTAGTAATGTACTAAATTTTATATAAGATAAAATAATATTTTTATTGCCAAGTCTTAAAGCAGTGAATAAAACTTTAACTTCTGTGATTTACAATACTACCATTGACTCCCAACAAAATCACAGTCCTATAAAATTCTCTTAAAATAAGAAATAAGCTTTGCATGGCTTTTTTCTTTCACATTAGTGTGATGATTTACTGAACTATAAATGTATACTTCATTAATTTAATCATACACATGGAAATATACTAAAAGAGAACAGAATAACTATTTGTGAAATATTATTTAAATTATTTCTGCATTACAATTACCAGGCACTTTTATATAAACAATTTGATTTCTCATTATTATTGTGTAGTAATTTATACACAGACAAAGGTGCAGTGTGTCTCTCATAACTAGGTATCATATATATGATAATATACACTACAATTAACAATCAGTCAGTCAAATCCATATTAAGATGTTAACTGGATGAATGAGAGCTATGAGAAAGCATTTAGAAAGCTGATTCTGTATCTGTTTGTTGAATCAATTTATTATATGCAATTTACCTCAATCTCTGAAGTCTTTTGAATGTACTGCTATTCTCTTAAAATTATCTCAAGCCAGAAGTCTGTTCCCCAAATCATTAGACAACCTTGAGAAGTAAAGCCCATTGTCCAAAGAGACTTGGCCAATCTTTGGTATGGAAGTATCCAGTTCCCTTGAAACAGAATTGATATACTGGTTCCTAAATTACCAGCAAGCTCTTTAAAAAAACCTGTCCTGTCTGATGCATCTAATTTTCAGTGCATTATTTCAGTTGCCCTCAATTCTGGGCAAATGTAAACATGTGGAGGTATGTATCATAGGGCAGCTTGGCAGGGCTATATCCATGTCACTGACTTACACACAAAGAGCATGGGAAATTGTGGAGTGAATAAATTTTCTAGAACTACCCCAAAAAGAGTGGTCAAAAATCCTAATAATCTGTTTATCTGATGTGGCAGCTACAAATCTAGAAGAAAAAAGATTTTGGAAGGAAGAGCAAAGCCCTAGACTGAGATAGAAGAGAGTCATCTGGTTGCAAGGAAGCGTCAGTAAGTTTTCTGTACATTAGTTAAATTATTTTGCATCTGCCAGACTTGTTCTCTGACACAGCTATGTGACCTTCATAGGCAAAATAGCAAACTCTCTTATTTACACAAGTAAGTTGTCACTTTTCATATGATCTTCTTTTCAGTACTTATTGTTTAAGTACTAGGCTTAAAAGTAGTGGAAATAAATCCAACTGGAGGTTGGATTAAACTGCTGGATATACTCTATAAATAAATCCAGCACCTTCAAAAGAAAATGATTGCTCTAGACCTTAAAGATTTTATTATTTTCTGGCTGATAATCTTCTAAAATAGCTCTAGCCTAGTTCTGGTAATTGAAAATCCTGGAATTAAGAAATCTGCCATCAGAAGTGTGAGGAGAAATACATTACAAATGGTAAACTATGCTCTTTCAACCAGAATTAGCAAGCAGCTCCCTTATCCTTTTCCCCATCTTATCAGGCTTATTTCTCCATCTCTGTTCTTTTTTTTTCTTGAATGATCAATTAAAAAAGTAAGTGTTCTACTTCATTTTGGAAAAAGGAATGGACTACAGCTGTTCCAAATATTCAGGTATTTACCTGTCAGTGTTACCTGTTTTCATTGCTACTGGAATATTGCAGACATATGGGTTAAAAACCCCCAAAACTCAATAGACCCAATCTAGCAGCCTACTGCTTGAGTCAGTCTTTCTGCCACATTTTAATTCACTGATCTTAAATGATTTAAAATTTGAAAGGTCCATACAACTTACTGTTTTGTGCCAGAGCTTGAAGCAGACAGTCCAAGCATCCCTCCAAGCTATCTGCTGCGCTGTCAGTGGATGTTATCTTCAGCTTTTTCAGGGCTTCACTTAAATTATCTGCTTGATAAAGACAAAGGAAAAAGAAATCAGTGTCCTGATCAATTTGATAACAGCACTATAATCTTGAATGTAAATAGTGTAAAGTAAACAGTTCCTGTATCAATGAAGAAGATAAGCATGATCTGTGTTCTGAGGATACAAAAAGCCAGGAGTCAAAGGTTATAGATGAAATTAAACTTTTCAAATTTATATATACATTTATCATTTTGCATCTGAGAACAGGATGTCACAGCAGGTGCTTTATGAAATGACACTGAACAGTAATTTATCCATCAGTATTTTCTCAGCCTCACCAGTACAGAAAACCAGCAGCTAGTTCTTCGCTTCTCCCCTTGTGCATGGGAATAAAATAGAATAGAAATAAGCATATCTTGATCTCCTTCATCAATAAAGGCAAAGCAATTGAAAATGCCAATTTCTGCATGCTGTGTAGGCTTCCATCTTGACTATTCACAGATGCCTAGTGCTAAGCTTAGAGCCTTTCAAGAATTATGCCGCTTTCCATGACAATGTTACAAGCATCATTGTTTATATGAATTGTGTTAACTCTTTAAATTCAACTGATCCATAAAAACAGATGGCATCTTCTTGAAATAAGGAAGTTCTGTTGTGGATTTCACATATTTAACTCTTACCTCTTTAAAAAAAAACCCACCATCACCCAAATGCAAATGAGATTACATCATTCTCAAAAGACACCTATTTGCCCAGTAAAGGTTGGGGTAGTGTGACTATTACCATTTTGAGGATTCTATCCCTTCTTGAGCAAAGTTTAAGCGCTGGCAGCTGCAGCCTGAGCCTCTGGTAAGCCCACTGATGACTAACCTCACTCTGAATGGACAATTCTTTTAAAAACGAGTGCTGATTCAGTTTCCATGCCAACTCTGACAGCAAGCAGAAAGTGCTACTGAAAACAAATAATGTTAAGTTGTGTTTCTTGCTCCCAGTGGCTGATCAAGAGCCTTGACCCAAGCCCAACACAGCCATAGGTGCAGCTTCTTTTCAATGCATCACTGGTATCTTCTGAGCCTGATTGGCAGCCAGCGCTGCCTTAGAGCTTCCCACCAGCGTAGGAAGCCTCCTTGACAGGTGAGCTGGCACCTGCTGTGCTTTGCCTCCTCTTCACTTGCCTACGTGCATGGGATGGTGCAAAGGAAAAGAGTGGAAACACAGCAGGCATCCCATGAAGAGGGTGGAGTCTCACTCCCGGAGCTGCTTTGCTTCTCAGCCAAAGCTGTGGCTTTTGTTTCATCTCCAATTTTTATTAGCATATGCTTTTGTAGTTCAATATTCTGTACAGATAAAGGTGAGATACTTAACTTTTTGAAGTGCTCCGTATTTATATATGAAATTGCTTATATGCTTCTATGATCAGGCAGTTATTTTGTCTATTCAGTAATGAACACGTTCTTAGCAACACTATAGCCAGGAGTGTCAGTACTCCTAAATGCAGACAGCCAGCAAGCAGCATGCTAGCAACTCTGCAAAAGCCTTTTGGGCAACCACATTTGGTTGTGGCTCCTCGAGATCTTAAAAACCTTCCTATTATCTCTTCACTATGCTGAGCTGTCACCTTCTGGAACAAGCTATCACGGAAAAAAACCCTAAATTTTATTTCCCCCCATACTCACATTACTCTCTAGCAGGCTTACTTCAGGACTTTTCTTGAATCACATTTGGCCAACAGTAAAGCTGAGCATGCACTGCAAAGTCTCATTGCTTAAATACATTATTCAGGATATACTACTAGAATTTGTCAAAAGACACAGATGTAGGGTACTCAACACCAGCCCCAGTACTACAATTTTACAGCGTGCACTCCACCTCCTCTTACACCTTCTTCATCTTCCTCCTTCTCATATTCTTCTCTTCAGTTTTCTGCTAACATAGCACTAATTCTCTTCCTTCCTTATAGGCAGCTCATCTCCTTCACACGCTTAATTTTGAAGCTATAGCAACATTTACAGTAAGAAGACTCACACCAGTTTTTGCAGACTATTGTCAGAGAGCACACCCAGATTTTATTTCTCTCTTACAGCCTCTTCTACTTCACTTGTGTTCAATAAATCACAAGATCCCACTTATTATTTCATTTTTTCTGTGCAGAGATGAGTGCTTTATATAAAATACTTTTTATTTCTTTCACTCCATGCCACATCAGAACCTGCAATAGAGTTAGAAGTCTCCCCAGTCTATTTTCCTACCACCCCTTACTACTCAGTGCCACGTAAAGGTCTTCTAAGGAAAGTCCCTTATTTTAATACTACACAATTACAGATGATATGCAAAATTATGCATTTTGGGCAAAATTGTTCAAGTGTGACTATTCAAATATTTCATTCCCTAGGATGAAACTCTACTGTTCCAAATTCTCATGGTACCAAGCATGTGCACATCCCACTAACATACACAGACATTTAACTACAACTTTAGACACACTTCAAGTATCAGTGGGTACTTGTAGCCATATTACTTTTAAAATATCTTATGAAACAAAGTTGCACTGTGTGCCAAATTGCCCTTCCACCAGGTATACTTGGATGCTGTATTTTTTAAATCACATAACAGTAGAGATTAATTTAAAACCATATGCATAAAGTGTGCTTCTAAAATAAATTACAATAATCCTTGATTTTCTAATAAGCTTATAACTCAAATTCTTGCAGCTTGACACTTAATCACTCTGTAAGAGAAAAAAAACATAACTGGAATACTGTAGAAACAACAGATCTCTTGACACAATGTCACAGGCCAAGAGCACAGAGGGAAGAAAGAACTTAGTTGTTTACTTTAGTTTTTTCTGTTCCGGTCCGTCTCCTTTCTAAACTGAATTGATACCTTGAAAGAGACAGTTACTTTTAAACCTAAGAATCTTGGATATGTGAAAACAGATCTTCTTTAGATTTAGAGGTTTTGTTATCTTTTAATTTCTTTTATTTTGCTGTCCTGAAAAGAACAAACCCATCATTCTGAGATGACACTGACAGGGATATTCAGAGAGAAGTGCTGCAGTGTTCCAGAGGGCTCACACCATATAATCACACAAGGCTTCCAGACTCCTGCTGTTTCACAGTTGCCCTAAACCCGTTGTTTAGGGAAGAAGCTGCAAATGCTCCTTTTCAAAATACAAAACCCCTGTGGTTTTCTTGTGATCATCTCCTGCTCACTTCTGTGTCTCCTCCTCTCCTTCTATAGAAGCTGTTTCCTATAGGCTTGTTGCTTCATAAGCTGATCAGATTCTCAATTCAATCAAACCCCATTAAATAAAAGCAATGTAAGGAATCTTTTTGGCTGAGGATCAGAGAAATGTAAGTTGGTACATTGTGCCAACACGCAAGTCATGTGAAGCTCACATTAGGAAGATCTAAGGGTGCAAGATTAGGGCAGTAGAGGTAAACTGGCCTGTAATATTCCCTGTGGTACTGTTGGTCAACAGTGTGGTATCGTGTTGTGAATGTGTGTGGCATGATGTTTAACAAAAGTATCAGCTATTTTGTTGATGACCCTAAGCACAGGGAGTCTCTCATATCTGGCTTACTGCATTGCTTTCAGAAAAATTAGTAATCTTAGCTGGACAAAAAGCTCTGAAACCCACACCTTAATCCTATATATCATAATGCTACAAACTGGTAATTTAGCAAGTAGAGTCTGCCAAGAGCTGTCAGACCTGTCTGGCCCATTCCACCTACGGTTACATTTTGTTTTCCCCAATAACTACTCCTGCACAAACACTCAAAAAATTAGGTGGCTTAAATACTTTGCCCACATTTTTTTTGGTAGCACAGTATTACTACTGTCTCTTGCAGCCTTTTGCTATCTCTTGTGCAGGCATTTTTACAGAGAGAATTAGTAGGAAACTAACATTAGTGAATGTTTTAATATTTGATTTCACTTCACTGTACTCTTTTTTCTAAGAGCTTTTCTGTGACTCACTCCTATTTGCAGTCACTGACTTGTTTTATACAAATGAACTTTGCTTTCATATAGTAAAAATTTGGTAGTTGATCAACTTTGTTTAGGGTCAGGGCCATAGGAGTGCTGGTTAGACTGCAAAAAGTTTGAAAATGTACTCAACAGTCTTTCTAGTAGCTGAGGGTAAGAACCAACTTGCAAATTTTGCTCTGAGTCCGTAGCATCTTCACCCAAACCACAGGAAAAGCCCTATTCAGAGGCTGATGTTAATAAAGTATTGAGAATGTCTTATTGGTCAGTACTTAGATGGTCAGCTTTTTTCTGGACTGTTTGTTTTTCATATATCTTATAACATTTTATCCAGCATAGATATTTTCTCTACAAAATCAGGATTTTGAACATATCATAAACATTGACTGTATCTTTTGATTGACACTTGGTAGAGATGTAGACATGTTACTAAACAGACTATTGCACTACACATGCAACTGAACAGATAAGGAATTCAAAATTAATAGATATTGAAATGGGGCATACTGAAACAGGCAGATCAGATTAAAAAAAGTTTGAGTGGTTCTGCTATTACAGGGATGGTGGCTGTATTAATATCAGAGCCTTTTGAATCTGTTCCACTGCCACTCAGGAAAAAATGAGACATCAAACTGAGCAGAAGGAATGATGCCATTTTATGGGTCTCCTTGTGTTATAATAGCATACATCTCTTAAAATGTAAGTGCATACATGCACATGGGCTAGACTGCAGAAACTACTTCATTGTCTTGAACAGACTCGAACTTACTATAGGGGCAATCCCAAGCTAGCTCACCACAGTTGTTTTTGATGAAAAGTGTATTCTGATGTGATATAATTTGAGAACCTGACACAAAGATCAGACACATAATCCATTTGAGTGAGATTTATGTATTTGGCCTGAATTACTTTTTGCAGCAGAAAGCCCAGCAGCTGGTGAGTTCTGTAGCACAACTTTGGTCTTGGATGACCCTAGATGCCACTTCCCAAAGTTAACAGAACACAGGTGGAAAATTATGACAGCCCTTTAGCTCCCAGGACATTGAATAAACTTGCAGAAATGTACAGCATGAGTCCTTTTTGAAACTATATAAACTAAGACATATCCTCTTGGGTAATTCTTCAGAAGATACCTAGTCCCATACAAATGTTCACATTGACATGTAAAATACTCCAAATACAGAGTTTATCGAGGACAGAAGAATCTTGTTTTCACATGCAGCCTATTGCCAAAAAATACTCCATCCCCTCCTTTCCTTGTAGCAGCTGCCCTCAAGCGCTCTGAAGTGTACAATATTTCCTGCCATACCACCCAAACCCATCATTAAAGACAACTTTTTGCTCCTAGTCCATCCAGGAGATTTTTAAACCTGGCATCTAATCAGGAGGTACCTATGCGCTGTCAAGAGGGCAGCAGTGAAGAATTAGTTTTTGATTAGTAATGCCAGAAGACCTGGTACAGACAGACAAGACCAATATCTCAATCAGGAAAGAACTTTTTTTTAAAAACAGAAGCCCAGTTTATTTCTGTCCTACCGTGTTCATTGAGGTGGGTTAACGCTTTTTTTCCCCAACAGATTTTCCAGTTCCAGGGATATAATGATGGATCATTAACTGCAGGGCTCCTTCTGCAACCTGTCTTTTACTTAGGTACACTTGCTCTACTTTTCTAGCATAGTAGCTAATTTCAATGAGAGTGTCTATTTTTGACAGCAGTTCAGCTGCTTCATTCTTAAACACTTTCTGAATCTTAGCTATATGCCATCTGGTCTTAGAGACTTGTTACTCTTTCATTTATCCACTTGCTTCTGCATCTGTTCTTCTGACATGGGGCTTCATTTTTATTACCTGAAAATACTGACACGCCATGACTCACTGCCACCTGAGCACTAAGCTACCTAATTAGTTTTTGTAATTACCAGGTCAGCCTATACACACTAACAGCTACTTTGTCATTCTGTATTCAAAATCAGGATAGAAACTGAAAAAAGTGACATCAACCAGCAGTCAGTACACTTGGAATCTCTTGCCAATGCAACTATTCTGTTTGCGTTCCCCCCCTCCCTTTGGAGGACATTTGATATCTTTGAAAATAATTTCATGTATTATTTTTACTGTAGTCACAGACTAACTACAGATTCTAATACAGAAAAAATGTACACTATGCCAAGGTACATGGATCTGTAGCTGCTGTAATTGGATTCTGCACATTAATGATCCTCTATTACTTAAATCATGACTTGAGAAGGTTAGACTGTAAGAATGGCATTTCAGAAGATTTTGTAGAAACTTGGAAGATTTTTTTTCTCTTTCCTAGGAAAGCATACAGATTTAGGTATCTTTGTATTTCATCATTAAACACTGCAGATCTGGAATTATCTTAAGTTCTAAAGAAACTGATCAAAATTCAGTGGCATCAACATAACTCTACCGCTTTGCAAAATGTCCTAAAAGATTTTGCTTAAAACAGTCCTAGAAGAAGAATGAAAAAGATTTTCTTTTCATTTAATAGAAAATTGCTTGAAAAAAGGGAGTCTGTAGTGGATAAATTTCATTTAAAAATCAGCTAATGCTAGAAAAAGTAATTATTTCAAATAATTTGGTTCTTCGTTTATGAAAAGATCTTTTCTGGTACTCTTTTACTAGCAGTAGTCTAGAAAACCATCAAGATGGCTACCAATTTGTAAAGAATTACAATTTAATTGACAAAACTACATTTGTATTTGCACATCATATTTTTGCATAGCTTTTTTCCTCCAAGTACCTGCTCTTTACTGAGTCATATTATAAAAATGGTTTTAAACACACCAAGCTCCAGAATTAAATCAACCCACATATATTTCACCATGTGAAATATTTACCATACAATACAGTGTGTGCCAAGATGCACACATGAAGAATACTGTTTTATCCAAGGGACACCTCTCTCTTTCAGGACAAATGTTCTGTCAAAAAACAGATGAATGTCTTTTCATATCCTCCTTCTTGGCAAGTGGTTCTCCTTTTATTTACCAGGTACTACTAAAAGATGAAGGATCATTTCCTTTCTCACTGGCAATTATAAAGTTACTACCATTACATTATGTCATCATGCTTCAAGGTTATGAATGTGCTTGCTTGTAGAAGGTATTTATAAAGTGCAAGGGAAACAATGCACTGTGTAAGTGAATGGGAGAACTGGAAATTTAGGGTGTGGGAACAACATGAGAATTTCAGGTTCCAGAATTACTGCACACTCTGGATTTTTCAGGAATCTTCTGATGCAGGTATGGCAGTTCTATAAAGCAGACCACAACAGGTCATGGGCAGGAATCAAGAAAGCATCAGGTATCACTTGGGGCAGAAGGGGATCCAGTTCTTTGTGGGAATATTCAGCTGTAAATGCTTCTCTATACATGCCCTCCCCTCCTTAGATTATGACATGGCTTCAAAGTACTGCAACATAAAA
>WEIU01005357.1:0-12288 GCA_013389925.1 Aegithalos caudatus | reverse complement strand
CCCTGCAATTAAATGTGATGCTCATGCCTCATAGAAGCTTTATTTCAGCAGTATTATTCTGTTTTTCTGCTTTGTGGGAAAAAAAAAATCTAGACAAATTGTGTTACAGGAGAAACTATCTGAAATCTGCACTTCTATCAACAAAAGGGGAAAACTATATCTAAATCTAACAAGACATAGTCTATAAAAATGCAGAGGTTGTAGAACATGAATATTATGGGGTTTCACTAGGAGATTTTGAATAAAAATATTTGTGTTGAAGATAAATGTCCATCTTTCAGGGATAAATGATGATAAATGTTGTTTTTAAAAAAAAATCCTACCATGAAGCACACTTTTGTCCATAAAGAAGACATAATGGCTTTAAACATCTGTTTTCCTTTGTCTTTTCATAATTTGGTTGAGGAATTGGGCACCACAGTGGGAAAATGGGAATCTCTAATTTCCAAGAAAGCAAGCTCCCATTTCTATCTCTGTAGAGATATGTGTAAAATAACAGTGTGTTTGTATATAAAACCTTGTTGCTGATCCAGGACTGATTCTTCTACATCTTTGGATCCAGCCCAATTGCTTCAGAGAAGAAATGCCAAATCTGTAAGGAGAAGGAGGAAACATTTTTATGGCAATTTGATTTAACAACAACAAAGGAATCCATTTGAAGCAATTTAAGGATTAAGAATGCAAAACTTTGGTTTGATGGGACATCAGGAGTAGAACAGATGAGGCAGTATACAGATACAGAGGAAATTAATTTATACAATTCAGTTAAATATTTAGCTCTGTGGTGAATATATATATTTATCTGTATATGAACATGGACATATTCCTGTATCCAAGTCTGTATTGTTTTAAGGCTACACCATTTTAATAAAGTCTAAGGTTTATATTTGTTTTAGCAGCCACTAGCTAGGCATTTAAACATTATGGTTTGAATTACTTCATTATGAGCTGATCAAAACCAAAGAATTCTCTTCTACAATACCCTGGTTAGAGGTGAATTTGCTCTGCCAATATTATTCTATGATTGAAATCTATTTTAAATTCAGAGGGAATTTCATTACTGCAGAATTAACTGTTAAATTATACCACTTCTGGATAAAATTATAGAAAAAAAAAAAAAGATTGCCAAATAAAATAAAGTTTATGGGTTGAGAATTGTATTAAATAAGCTCTAGGAAATGAAATAAATCCTGAGACATCAAAAAATGTCTGATAATGGACACTTGACATCATACCCTGTGTTTAAAGAAGATTCCCTAAAACTTAATCTTTAGAAATCCCTAATTGTAGACTAAGATATCCCATCAGGATTTCTACAGGTCTGTTTTAGGAAGCAGACCATGCACATAAACTTAGTTTTTGTGGAAATGAATAGTTTAACATGTTACTGGATATTCAATTGCTAACATAACCCAGAATGTTTTCAGTGCATTTGACCTGGCTCAGAAAAACTTGGTGCCTCTGGGCACGTTTATTAGTACTTTGCACATGGGATGGTTAAGAAATTATTAAGAATGCTTTAAATGAAGAGTAATTTTTGCTACATCATCCAAAAGACAAATAACCCTGAACTGAAAAAAGTGGCAATTTTTTTTCTTTTATGAACCAGTACCAAATATCACCTAAAATACATTAGTCTACCAGGATTTTGACCTCAGAAACATCAGTATCCTAGCAAATTGATAAAGCCTTCTGTTGATATTCATTATAAAGATATTCAAATAAAACATGAAGCATATTAATTAAAGGCTTAATTTTACTTATATAAAATAGGCAAATGGCAGAAGATAAATTTTAAAATATGTACATATGTATAACCTCTGAGCATTTACTAACGATTCCTAAATGATTTATAAAATGAAGTGTAATGCACAATCAGTGATCAAATTATTTCATCAAAATATACAATTATTTTTCTTTCAAATGGCATAAATCCCAATAGTTCTTCATATGTACAAGAAACAATAGGCTGTAAAGAACAGAACCTTTCCATGTAGGTTGTAATGATCTGTATTTTTGCAAAGTTGAAGTCATGTTTCTCAGATTTCCTGAATGGGTCCCATAACAAACTTGTGTATCCTCTTTACTGAAAAAAAAATAAAAAAAAAAAGAGAAAATGCAGCCATCCAATTCCTCCTTTTGAAGGAACTAACATTTGGGGGGACTGGTATACATATTTTTACCAGCTCATGCAAGGAAAAGAGCCATTCAAAACCAAATCTCTTAAGTATCAAATATGTCAACATTAGTGCAGGATCAGCACTGTTTGAAGAAGCTCAGGAATCTAATCTTAGTGTGATCATTTGATTTTCACACATTGTACTTCAGGCAGTCATATTGCATCATCACCAAGCCTCAAACTAAACTTCCTAGAAAATCAGAGGACTTCAAATATGATAGGTCATGCTTCAATTAGAAAGAAAGCTCCGTAGAGATCTGTAGCCCACCTGAGTGGTGTGAGACTGCCAGCTGCAGAGATTATATAGAGGAGAGCCTGGCTTTGGAGTGACATCAGCTTCACTCTCTATTGGTGGAGCATGTTGCACTATCAGGCATTATGATGCCTGGTGAGATTTTAGTTCAACGTAATTGATTTGAAAGGGAGTGCAGAAGAGTGATAAAATACTAAGGCAGATTATTGATAATGCAAGCAAATACGTAAGTGTTAAAGTGTGATTTTTAAAATAGGGATTAGAGTTCCGTTTCTGTGTGCCCTTTATCATTTAATCAGACTCATCCTGACTGTCCTGAAACAAGTTCATATCCTTACCCCATCATTGTAGTTAATTATCATGATGTTTTACCTATTTTACAGTATTAGAGGGCTTGGAGTAATTTTAATTCATTATGATTTCATACAGGTGAGTTGCTATTTAGCAGGTGATTTTCAGATCTTTCACTGCACAACATATCTTAAAGAATAGGAAAGAAGAGGAATTAGTACCTTGAAGGTTAGCACTGATGCATGCAGATCTTCTGAAAACCTGTGATATTGCTAGTCCTGCCAAGATTCAAGTTGTTCTGTGTCAATAAGGATTAAGAGATTAGTTCACAGTATCACATTTAGGTTTAGACTTGCATTCAAGATCAGAAATAAGAGTAGAACCGGTATGAGTCTGGCTTCTTAGAAATCACTGAGTCCAACTCCTCTGCCATGGATGGGAACATCTGGCACTAGATCAACTTGTTCAGGAGCACAATGCTCTGCATAAGAGGGGACACAGCAGGTCAGACTTCACTATGTCTGGTGGCTTGAGCAAGGACAGCCTCCTGTTTGGTGGGGCTAGAAGGGTCTTCTGATCAGTGGCAAGATAGGGCAATAATGGTCCGCTGTTCTGAGAGCTGAAGAATGCTGAGGCCAGCTTGACCAAACTATCAGATCCACCACAAGGATATGCTAGACAGGGAGACCCTGAATGAGGCTGGAGCAGCAAGGATGTGCAGACCCTGATATAGAGTCAAAAGTGAGGAACAGAACTGCTAACACTTTTTAGCACAAAGCATATTTTGTTGAATAAGATTGACAGCATGTAATTAAAAAAAAAAAAAAAAAAAAGCATATATATGACAGTAAATCATTTTATACTGTAAAAAGGTTAGTCTCATTTTTGCACAGTGTACCTCTAATGTACCTCCCTAAGGTGTGTGAAGATCCTTCCCTTGCATGAGGGAGTCCCTCAAGGTTATTCTTCAAGGCTGAGAGAAAGAAATCTGAGTCTGGTGATTGGTATAGGTAAGTAACATCAATCTCTACTTAACAATTTTTTGCTACCTTTACTATTTCTCCAATATAGTTGCTTTAATATAATTTCTTCAATATTGCTTCAAAAATAGTACACTTTGTAAGTAGGTATGTCCATACTATGTAGCAAATAACTCTGATTAAGGTTTTATTGTCTAATCATTATTGTAACATATTTAAATAAATTATTTTATTTATATAAGGATATTTGGGTTTCCATCCTTCATCCTGAGGGACAAAGTTGTAGAAAGGTGCGATTACACATGTGCAATGCTTTAGCCATTAATCCTGACAAAGTCTGGACCTAAGATTCAAACCAGCTGCACCTAGGCTCCTGTCTGAGAAGGACCTGACATGGCAAGGGACCCTTTGAGCACTCAGTTGGAGACCTTCTCTAACAAACATTGTCTGAAATTCCCACTCTGCCTGTGATGAAGAGCAATGATATTAAACAAAACCTCCTTGACCTTTCCTTGAGCACATGAAGTGATGGGACATTCGCAACTTCTCTGAACAGCCTGTTGTACTGTTTAACCACTAACATAATTTAAAAAATTTCTTTATTTTCAGTTTAACCCTACCTTCTTTCATTTAAAAATGCTGCCTCTTCTTTTGTCACCTACAGGCTCTGATAGAAAGTCTTCTCCTTCTTAGAATTCCCCTTTACGTATTGAAGGGCTACAACAGGGTGTCCCTAGAACCTTCTTTTCTCTAGGTTGAAAGTCTCAACCTATTTTCATGGGAGACATGCTACACCATTCTGACCATTTTCATCTTCCTCTTCTGGACCTGCTCCAAGTCATCTATATCTTCTATTGGGAAGCCCCAAGCTCAACGCACTGCTGCAGGTGGGTTCTCACAAGAGCAGGTGAGAAGGGGAAGAATCACCTCCCTTGACCTGCTGACCGGGCTTCTTTTTACACAACATATGATATAGTTCACTTTCAGGCTACAGGGAAAGTTTATGTTCGGTTTTCCACCCACCATTATCCCCATTATCTTTCCTTACAGGGATTCCCTTATTTCATTTATGCCCTAGTCTGTTACTGGGCCATCTCAACCCAGGTGCAGGACCATGTGCTTGGCTTGTTGCACTTCATGATATTTATGTGGAGCCACTCCTCAAGCCTGCCAGGGCCTCCCTGGATGGCATCCCCGCACTCACGCAGATCAACTGCCCCATCATCGGCAGACTTGCTGGTAGTGCACTCAACCCCAGGTCCAAATCATTGATGAAAACACAAATAGTACTGGTCCCAGTATGGACCTTTGAGAGACATGATACATTCTTTATCTCCACTTGGATGTTGAACCATTCATGATAACTCTTTGGACATGGCCATACAGTCACTTTGTTACCCATCTAACAGTCCATCAGCCAAACACATGCATCTTAAATTTAGTGCATTTACTTACCACAGAGGTAAGGCTGACAAATGGTTCCCAAGGTTATTTTTTTTTTATTTTACCTTTTTTAAAACTGTGTATATTTCCCTTTACTAACTGATATGACTTTTATTCTTATTCTTTTTAATGCTTCTCAAATTCTATGCTATATAAAATCTGCCAAAATTTTGTATTTCTAAAATCAGGTCAATCTTAGAAGAAGATTTAGAGATAGCAGACAACTGGACTTCTCATAGTGAATTTAATCAATGTAGTCTTCCAAACTGCAGTTCTGCCATTGATTTAGGTAGACTGGACCAGTTCTATGCACTCCTACTTTATTAAACACTTTAGCAGTTACAATTGGTCTGACGGTTACTATAACACCACTTATTTTGCTGCTTACAAAAGGAAAAAGTGTGATGACTCCAAGAATTGCAAGCAAAAGCAGCAGAAATATTATTAATATATAAAGTGATAAATAAAATCAACTGTTCTTGCTGAACTCACCTTCATGTTTTGAAATTTAAGGGAATTAATAATATTCAAACCCTGTGTGAGAATAGCAGACAGCATTAGAACAAACAGAAAACAAGGAGAATAGCAAAGGAAGCATGTGACATACAATTGCAAGTATCATGAATGCCTTTCATTCTGTAAACAAAAGAGAGAGAAAGAGAAGATGAAGCAAGCTATTTTGAAAGTAAGAAAGTTTTTTTTTCTAAATTGCAGTTTACAAGACCCATTGACTCAATTCAGTGTCAGAAGCAAAGAACAGCATCACCCCAGATCTCTTTTCTGGAAGGCATTCCTTTTCAAGACAAGACTTAAACATGTGCTTAATGAGATGAAGGCAGATGCTTAAAGATAAATCTACATGCATGCTTGAATCAGGGCCTACGAAATTATAGGCAACAGGCTGGAAATATATGCCTGAGATCCTGTCCTTTCCATCTGGACAAGGAAATACTTCTTGTCAAATGTTCCATAGTAGAGAGACGGGATATTTATCTGGATGTTGAGGAACAGAAACAAAGCCATAAACAAAAAACAAAACAAACAACAAAAAAAAACACAAACAAAAAAACCCCAAACAAACAAAAAAAAAAAAAAACCCAAAACATTGAACCCAAAAAAAAACTTACAGAAAACAATATGGATTTTTTTTTTCCCCAAGGATATACAAAAACAATTTAAGAAGTTTAAATACATTTAATAAGATTTTTTTCTCAGTGATTAAATTTTACTTGCAAATTGTTATAACATTTTTTTCATGAAAATACACAGTTAGTGGTCTGGTGACAAAGTTCATAAAACATGCAGGGTTCTATTTCTTGACTGAATAGAAAAAAATTTGCAAGAAACAATCCATAGAAATATTGTAAGTATCACAAAGAGTGCTAGCATTTTTAATTTATTTTCAATAAGTATTTTTAGAAGAATTTGCAAGAGTACTCATGTTAGCTTTCAGATATTTTCAAGAAATGCTTGAAGTATAAAATAAATTAATTAGATTTTAACCTACCTGTCTATGTAGGTAAACACATCATTCCATTTAGTGCTGTTTACATTTTCTCTAGGATTAATGTATTAACAATGACAGTGTATTTCTTATCATCATGCTTCTGCTAAGTGTACTTACTGTATTAATAATGGAATCTAGATTTATTAAAGGTATATGAGCTGCATCTTCATTTTAAGAGCCACATGTCAAATCTTTCTGCTTCATTTTTTCCTAATTTTAACTTTAAAGGACCCTTAACCTTTTGTGTTACATACACACAATATCTGCATGGTGAAGTCATAATTCTCTGCAGTATTTCATTATATCCCTGTCATATCTTGCAGAATAATTTAAACTATCATTGTTCTGGTTAATATCCCTCCCTACCCAAGTCTTCTGAAGAAAATCTTTGCCATTTTCCTGAAATGTACACATGAAAAGTTAACTCAGAGGAGTCCCATTTATTATCTATTAAAAGCAATAGGGAGTTTTTGTCACTGCATTTGCCTTTTAAGAGTATTTCCCACTGTCTTCCTTTGCACTTAGGAACTTATGATCTTAAATCTTTTTAACATCTCTGTGAACTCAGCTATTTCTTTTAGTGCAGAAAATTATTAATGATTTACTTAAACTGGAGGCATCAGTCTTTTTCCCTTCATAATTAGTTTGGTCCAGAGAGATTAAAATAATTTTTTTTCCTTCCATTGTATTCCTCCACAGGTTTCTCATTCTCTGTATTTCTTGCCTTCTCTCTACTTGTTTGAGCAAGATGACACACAGATTTTTCAGAAATACAAAGTTCCTGAGAGAAGCCATTCTGTTATTTGAAGAAGGTCTGATATTGTCTGACCTATGAGCTCACTATTGGACCTTGCGACTATCTCAGGTAATGCTATTGTTCACTGAAGCAGATCCAGCTCTTGCAAATTACTAGTTGTCATATGTTTTCTCTTCCCTTTCAAGGACTGCTTCACAGACTAAATGATTAGTAATGAAAAGGAGAGGATAGTCTGTATTTAATAAATCTATTTTATTTCAAAACATACTGGAATCATGTGATTTGCAGGCTTACCATTTATTTGTGCAGAATAATAATACAGTGTGATTGAGCACGTAGGTATAAGAAACTGCACTTGTGTAGAGGAGGATTGTAAGGTGCACAAGAGAAATTCTTACACCCTTACAGGGTACGGAAGTGCTAGGAACTTTGTGTTGGACAAATATAGTAAGTTGCTTATTTTTGACTATTTTTAAAGCATGCAGTATTCAAAGAGAGGCAGTGTTTCTTCCTGGCTGGTAATAAAACAGGAGAGAACTTGTCATAAATCAAGACTGTGCGGCAGACTTGGCGAGGCAGCAAGACAAAGGAGAGTGGGTGGCAAGGTTACCATGTGAAAAGTAAATAAGGACACACTGTACATTCTATCTTCTTTTTTCTTTAAAAATTCTTATTAGCTTGCTACCATTTTCTTTACCTGCCTTGAATATTGAGATCATGAGCCTTTCAAGAGCAGTTCTGCTGTTTCTATATTATGTCTATAGGCCAGTAAGACCATGCTCAGATTCAACAGTGCTATCAAACTAAACTTCATATATACATACTCAAGAGACATAATGATATTTTTTTCATTATATGTCATACAAATATACATTAGCTTATAAATTTAGACACAGATTTTTAAATATACAAATAATGCATTTAGATGTAATTATAAGTTATATTTATGTATATGAAATATAAGCAAACATGCACAATAAATATCTGCACACACAAAAGCATACTCTTTTTCTTATATAAATTAGTATATATATGCTTTTATTATACATCCAGGTGCCACAAAGTGTCCCTTTAGTGGAGAAAAATAAATAAAACAAATTATTAGGGGTTTGTCCCATGAGTCATATAATCTCTCCCTACAAGCTATTTGTGTCTCAATCTCTGTTGATTTAAATTTCATCTCCCACTATGAACTCTAGTTTTTACCTTTACTCTTTTCTCTTTCAGTTTCTGCACCTGAAGAAAACCACAGATCTCATACCTTTCTTACCAGTAAACCAGTACTGTTTTACTGGTAAGAAAGCAGTTTGTTCAGGTTTGATAAGGAATAGATAAGATATTATAACAATCATTATTCTACATTAAAGAGGAAGACATCAATTATATTAATACAACTTTTCCTGGTGTGATAAAGGCATTTCATGACAGCAATTAAGTTAATCTCCTAGAGTAGTGAGGCTTTGTGCTATAGTAAATCCCACATGAGAACGACCAGAAGACTCCATGTCATGTAGTTTCATGTCTTGAAGGTAGCCCATCTTGTTCTCTAGTGAATCATAGGGTTTGTTACATTAATTTGTAAAGCAGGAGCGGAGCCTGAACCAATTGCAACTGTGTTGAAGACAGGAAGGAAACAACAAACACAACTGACATAGAGACACCCAGAGCCTAACAGAGGATTAGGTTTACAATTCCATGTGCCAATCATTAACCAAGTTCACGGAAACAGCCCACATTTATCTCTCTAATTGTAAAACCTTCCCTTAGGGTAACAAATTGTACCTATTTGGCAAAACTCAAGGGTTTCTAACCACTGTTTTCCTATGTTACAATTTTCCCGTACATCCAATTGTTTATATCTCATCCTTATCTTTTACTCTTTGGATGGGAGTTAAATAAGTTCTTAAAATTAAGTGAGATGAAACTAAGAGATGAGATACATGACCACGTCACTAGATGCAGGAGTCTGGTTTAGGATTTTCCAGTGGCAACACATAGTGCTGTCGCTTGACAGTAAAGGTAAATCCCTTTCTTTCTTTCAAATCCCTTTGACAAATCATAATGGGCATTTAGGAAACCTACTTTGAACACATTCAAACTCCCTCCAGTAAAAACCTACTGCTGCAGCTGAATTCTATCCTACTCTTTCAGCTATCTAAACATGGGCATCTAGTGCCATCTGAGTGATTTTAAATTAAAATTGAAGGAAAATTAAAAAGTGAATCAGTCTGATGCATTTATCTGATGCAAAATTTCAGAACATCTCTTCTGTTGTGGCTTTTGGAGCCAGTAGCCTGTTTTTGCTGGGAGTTGAAGTGAGGAATAATGGCAATGCCCTTGCTGAGGAAGAAGGCTGTCTCTCCACAGCCATGTCTCTAAAAGTCTTTCTGTCACCTGAATATCCCTCTTTGGAGACAAATATGTCCATTTATCCAGAGAACTGGTCTTAGCAGCAGAAGTAACAGTGGGACTCATGATGGTAGTGATGGCAGCTGACAGCTCTGTAATACAGGTAAGGCCCTCTCCATGACCATGATGAATATTCCAATTAACTGGAAGCTGCCATCTTATCATAACTTGAGGTAGCACTGAAGCATTTATATGTGTGTCTGCAAACTCAACAGAAGAATCCTGTATGTGTGCTTTATTATTTATAAAGAGAAAAATATCCCTTGATTTTAAAATGAACCCACAATTCATACAACCTGTGGGTTTGGTAAGCCTGCTTTATATTGTATTTGACAACAAAGAAGGTGAGAGAGTCACAAGTCTACAGAAGCAGGAATGAAGGTTTGGATGACAAGNCCCTTTCCTTTCCTTTTTTTATACTATCCTTGATACCCCCCTGTCTTTTACTGTTTCTTTTACTGGATTTTTTTCATATTTCCTCGACTTAAATTCTACCTTCCAAAACTCTTATGCTGAGGAATACCTTCAGGGCAGGCAGCTCAGGGTGCACATACAAAGCCAGCTGCAGGCTGAGCTCTGGGTGGTTGGACACAATGATGCCAGAATGATTTTTGCTGTTATATTTCCTTTATATACATTCTAGCTTTATAGTTATACAGTTATATAGTTCCTATCTAGCCCTAGTACTTTTCCCTACCCTAGTAGGGAGAAAGAAAAAACTTTCCAGAGGCTCCAAGCTGGGGCTCTAAGGCCTCTATCCTATCTTGGTTCTTCCTGGGAGCCAAAGTTGAAACCAGGTCTTCGAGACACATTTTCATAAACAAAGTTTAGGTCCTATCCAAGACAGGAGGATTTAGAAAAGGGTTGAACCAAGGAAGAATTACCCCACCACTTGTGTCTCTAGTTGGAGATTTTTGCAAGTTATGCTGATTTTCTAAACACATAAAACTGTATTCACCCTGTGCAGGGTGGGCATTTTCCACTTTTTCCCCTTGGACATCTCCAATAAAGCCTTCAAGCCTTTACATTACCTCCTATACTAATATTATTTCAAAAGTGTGTTACTTTATTTCTAGATCCTCAACATCATCAAGACTACATGAACTGCTGACTTTTTGCAGTAATAAATGGCTCAGGGACCTGGGGTGACCAGGATCTGCAGTCACCCAGGTGACCAAACACTCAGTGACACAGAGAGACTGAGGATTCAGTAAGAAGAGACAAGGCTTCTTTGAGGTTTCTTTAAATAGGCTTAAGAAAAGACTGAAATGGAGGGATTCACACATTTCCTGCTAGCTTAATGACATATAGGTGTGAAAACTCACTCTTATACCTGTTATAAGCATCAAAGTAATTGAGCTTCTCAGTGGACTTTCAGACAGAGTCATGGAGAACAGATTCTTTTCTTATACAAGGTCTAGTAATAGTAAGTAAAACAGAAAGAGACCTATTCAAAGCTAAGCAGCAAGGGTTTCTTTAATGCTTCAAGAATATAAAATTATATTCTGATTTATGCGGGGAACAGTTGTATCTTTTGAAGACCTGAGATGTAGAATATATAGATTTAATGTGCTAACATTAGCTAACAGAGAAGGCCAACACACACTGCAGTTTGAGCATAAGGATAAAAGAAGAGGGTGTGAAAGGTGGCCTCGTGAAATTCTGTTGCTGAACTAGTCTCACACATGGTGGTAATGTAGTAAGGCACTTTCCTCTGTAGGTGTTAGAGCAGGTGTCCCTGCAAGGGTAGAGGCTTCATTACAAACCTTAGTTCTCAGGCAGCAGAATTAGCCCTAGCAGTTTGAGTATGGAAGGAATTCCACAAGAGATGCACTTCTATCCTGTGGGGAAGGTTTGCCATCATGGAGGTTCTGTTCCCACAAGTGGAGGAATTAAGAGCAGAAATGAGCATCAGAGAAGAAAAGGAAAGATTGTCTCTGAGACTCAGCATCTTGAAAAGCTTCACACACCATCTGCAGAATAGCAGCAGTCAGGGTTCGTCCCCACCATCAATGTAAATGAAAGTTTTGGAAAAAGGGAGGATGTAAAAGCAGGACTAGTGACTAAACAGGTTTATTACCTGGCAGGGATCAGTTTAACAAGGAGAAGTGCCAGGTCCTACACCTGGAGAGGAACAGATCCATGCACCAGTACAATCTGGGACCATCCAACTGGGAAGCAGCTTGGCAGAAAAGGAAATAAGGTTGTAGCTGGGCACCATGAACCAAAACAGTGTCTTTGACACTCACAAAAGTATTGGTATCCTGGGCTGCATATGATGCCTACATGTCAAGGAACATAATCCTTCCCCCAGACTCAGCACTTGGTGAGACCATACCTGGAGTGCTCTGTCCAGCTTTGCATTGCTCAGCTCACGAGAGACATGTTGAGATTCTCAAGATCCTTCTTAAGAAGGGTCATTAAGATGGTTAAAGGACTGGAGAAACTCTCATATGAGGAAAGGCTGAA
>WEIU01005354.1:18136-34780 GCA_013389925.1 Aegithalos caudatus | reverse complement strand
CAAAAAACACACACACAAAAAAAGATGACATAGAATTTTTGACATAGATAAATTTCCATACTTCCAGAGCAGGAACATTTTTAGAGTATGAGTGAGAAATAATTTAATTTTTTGTACTATCTATACTCACAGAAAACAAATATATTTTCAGTCCAGATCAGCCCTTTTAGTAAGTTTTAAAAACTGATGCATTGAAATCTCAGAGTTTGTTCTCTTACACCAAAATTTTCCTTTCCATATTTTTCTTTAAGTTATATGCTGGATTTTTGAAACTTCAAACTGAAAATAAGAAATTAAGAATCTTTTATGTGCTTGTGGATAACAAGATCTAGACACACTGTCACCATGAGAATTAGATTTTAGTAGCAGTGTCAAAGAGGAGAATAAAAACCAACTGGTGGTCAACCATGTTAAGCACTACACTTGTGAAAAAGTGACCACAGCAGAATAAAATAACATTAAGTTCAATGGTCTGAAAAATCACAAGAAATCATATAAATATACATATATATATATATATTCTGATAGTGACGGAAAATAGATGTAGTGCTGCTGATGCTGGTGGCTGGAGTGCATATTGTCATCACACTGTATGCAGAATTCAGTTAATTGCTCCTTGTTGTGTTATGTAAATCAAAACTCTGAATTTATGAATAATAATGACCACACCGCATCTTTTCAACCCACGTAAGCCAGTTCCCACTGCTGCAGCGGGAGCCTTGTGTTAACACGTTCTGCCACTAGAGGATAGTGTTGCCATATGACTGTGCACGCCTTAAGTACAACGAGCACACCAAATTACTGAAAAGTTCAGGTTGCTTATTTTCTAAAGCCACGGAAAAAATATTCTGTTTCAAAAAAGGATTTTTTTCCCGACAAACCCAGAAGCCTTTTTTTTTTTAATAAAAATTAGATGGCAAAATCACATGGCATGATTGTTTATTAGTTTATTCTTAGTAAATGTAATATTTAATCTTAATAATATGCAATCTTTAATATGTAATCTTAGTAATATGTTATTTGTTTTCAAGTAAATCAGATTAATGCACCTCAGGCTGAGTGTGCAATCTGGGAATGTCTTGGAAGCACACAGCCTTTGTGCAGAGGTCTGACATAAAGCAGGTAACAATTTTTTTGTAGTGGTACTTGATGTGTGTGAGAGTTACAGATAGCAGACTTGAAAACTGACTGACAGTGCTCTGAGGATAGGAGCCAGATCAGCCTAAGGTTGGGAATTCTCACAGGGCAGTAGCAGGGAATCAGAAACTCACTCCTCCAATACATCCTTTACACCTGCACTTCAGCAAAGCAGAACAAAATCAGCTTCAGATTTCAATTAAAATGTGCAGATCACAGGAGAAAAACCTATGCAAGTTTCAGGAACATGCTGTATTAAATAAAAAGCCCTTATGAATTGCTGCCATCAGGAATAAGAAAGGAAAGGAGGAGATAGTCTCAGTCATCCCCCACAGTTCTACCTGATGCACTGCATCATTAAGTTTCTCCATGTTCAAAATAAGAATTCTAATTTCTGAGAGATAAATATCAAAATCTAACTTCAGTCTGGTGATGATACAGAGAGCACTCTTCCATGAAGAGAGCCAGGATACTTTTACATACTTGTTTTCAGCAGTGGGAATCTACAGTGGAACACAGTCACATTTAGACCTACGCTAACCCTACGATGTTATTTCACACTGAACACCACACTCTTCAGAACCAGAGAGCATTTTTTCTTAATGTCTACAATTGTAAAATGAAAAATTTAGTAAACAATTAACATTACTAACATGACAATACCTGAAGTAAGGTGTCTGTTTACTGAGTTATTTTGTATTGTTTTAATTTAAAAAGTCCATAAGGTTAGCCATTTCTAGTACTTAGAGAAGAAAAACAACAGTACATGTGATTTAAAAAATGCAACTTATGAGAGAGATTAATCTGAGAGTGCAGAATTTTAATTGTCCTTATACATGAAAAAGGTAGTTATATAAATATTATCATTTATTGCTCAATGTATTCATTAGAAGGAGGACTGAAAGAAGTACAGGAAATATTAATTAAATAGTACATTGAAAATAATTAAAATATATATTATGACAAATCTGCCAAGCAGTAGATTCACTAAGAAGGCTGTAAAACCTTCTTTACCAAAGTTTTAGTTGAATTTAAAGGTGTTGTCATATTTTATTCAGGAGAATAAAACTGACAAGAAAAATAGGATATCATGGATTATCTCTTCAGGCATATTCCACCTTTCCTACATATTTGTAATTCTTGTATGATCCTAAACTGTTGCAAGACAAAAATGTCTAGTCATTTGCAATCTCAGTAAAATTGATACAAACTGGGAAAATGGTATTGCATTTAACGGGTCCATTTGTGTTATTAGCAATAGTAATATGACATTTTTAGGAAAAGGGATCTGAACTAGGTATATACAAAAGCTATTAATAATTAAGAAAAATCCATCCTCATTCTTGATGGGGTTCTTTCAGTTGTAAGCACATATTTAGAACACTTTCTCTATGCCCTTGTACAAAAATGACCATGTAAATAATTCTCTCCTCTTTTCTTAGCTACCAGTTCATCAATAATATTGAGCAACATCCAATCATGGAAACTCTGCTAACAATTTCTGCAAGTTTTTTCACAGTACGGAAACCAGTCAACAGAAAAAGTAAATAGTAGTTATCAAAAACAAAAGAACCCAAATGTTTCAGTTTTGTCACACCACAGCCAAAGCATTCTTCTTTCAAATAGAGTTATTTAAAGTCAGTTAGGAATATAATTTTATTAGGTCACCTTAATTTAAACTGGATCAATTTTTAGTAATTTTGAATGCAGTAACTCCAAAAACATTTAACAGGGATTTTTCCTGTGAAGGGCTTCATTATACATCATATTTCTACATATATAATCACCTTACTGTGGTTGTTTGCAGAAAAGTATTTTATTCCAATTTTAGCAAAGTTTTGTATTAAAATGTAATAATCAAGCCTTACACTTTACTGTTTCAGATTATATTTAAGCAATAAAATTCTGTGTGTGATCTCTGCATTCTAAAGAAATCCATCAAATCTATCAGATCTCCTATATTATGAACTGCGTCATTCAGACAAGAGTTTGGGGGTTTTGGCTATGACTGCTGAAACTGGTTATAAGTTGCAGTTCTATTATTTTCTTACAAATTAATTTCATTTTCCTTGAAATATTTGCAACAGCTATTTAATAGCATACAATGTCAGAACATGTGTCCTGGGTTGTTCAATTAAATCGTTATTACTATTACATAATGTTATTGTATCTACAACAAGGTATTTGGCTATAGGTATAAGTGTTCAGGCACATTCAGTTTTACTTTCAAATGTACATGATTAAGCAAATGTGAGTAGATAACTGCTGGCAAATGATCTTTACAACAATGGCCAAAAGCTTTCATAAAAAACATCAAAATACATTGTCAACAGAGATACTAAACTCTGATCCATAAAGTATGTCAATCAGCACTAAGTGGGTTTTGTGGGCAAGGAGACCTGAAACTGAATTTCAAATTCTGGACCATGACCTCTCACACATGACCCAGGGACATCAGTGTAATTATTCTTGAAATTTAATCATTAAGTCACAGAGATATTAAGAAAATATTTTCTCTCATATTTCCCCTTTCAATCTCCTGGCTTTTGAGATACGGCTATGAAACATTCTCCAATTGCCAGTGACTGTGGAGGACCTGTATTTTTAATGTCAGAATTGCAACTGGCTATTGTACTTCAGAAACTTCTTGCATAACCTAAATAATAAAAACAAGAATGTTTCATATCCCACCTCATCTTTAATATAAGAGCTATAGCTGAAGCTGAGTTTGACTTCAGGAATTTACTCATACCACTGAGTCAACCAAGGCTGTGAACCATCCCATGCTGAATGAGGTAGTTTTAGTGGTCAAAGTGGTACAGTAGATGTAGCATTACTGATGCTAGCAAAAATGAGACACCATTTGTCCCTCTTGAAGAATAACAATAAGTATGACGGCAATAAAGTCCCCATCTAAACCAGTTTAAGACTCATCTGTAGCTGTTCATCTACATAATGTCTTTAGAGTTTCTTACAAAAGGATGAATACCAGGAACAGAAAAGGCCTTGATGCTGGTCCTTGCCCTGAAGGTCAAAACCAAAATGAGCCATCAGAGCAGCAAGGAGCCCAGTCTGCAGTGAATCCTTAGAGATGCTGTAATTCATGCTCTCTACCAGGCACTGGTTGCCATAGCTATAGCTCCTCTGTCCCTGTGTACTGCAGTAATACAATCTTGAAGACACAAAGGCTTAAAACCTACAGAGATCTGTAGCAGAGGTAAACAGCCAAGCCTTTGGTGGTTTTGGCCAGTCATAGAATCTGATATTAAAATTAATTTTAAAAAGTAATAGGCTAAAAAGAACTTTTATTTTGCAAATGTCTTGGACCAAGAATGAAACCTGCATGCCATTTTGTCCCAGGCACACAATTATTTTCCAAGTGTATACAAACCACCCTTTGTAAGGAAAAAAAAGATCAATACTTAGAAAAAGCAACATTTCCAGAGACATTAAAAACTTAACAGCTCATGCAGTTTTGTTTTGGCTGCAGGCTTAATCTGACAACTTTTCAGGTCATATTGCTCAGCAATTTAAAAACTAAACAACTCCTCCAAGTGATAAGACTGTAAATTATGGGTTTGAATGGCTTAACTTCTAATGCAATAATTGTATTGTGCCTGGTGAAACTGTTAATTAAAAATGTTAAAACACTGTTCAAAACAAACAAAATTCTCTAGATATTTCTGGTTATTTTTCTAGCACTGACTTTAACAGAATCTATGTCAGCATTCAGCTTAACTCCAAAGCATGGCAATACTTGTTTCATAGCATTAAGTGATTTATATTACCAAGTACTAGATTAGTTGTTTTAGTTATAATAAACTATTATACAAGTTACTCTTCTTTATTCACACTCCCTATTTGGAAAATTATTTTGAAACAGTGAAAACTTATTACTGTAGTATAGATTCTTACAAAAACAGTAAGCAAACTCATACTTGTGGATCAATTCTAATTTCATGTCATATGTTCCAATTCCTTTTATCCCTTAAAACAGAAAATACAAAAAAATCTTGCCATGGCTACAAAGGAGATGCTGGAGCTCAGAAGCTAAATAATGGTGATATAGCTCATGCTGGAAGAACTAATAGCAACATAAAAGCTAGAGCACAATCCACAAATACATTATTAATGATGTTTTCTTCTCCAGTCAGCAGATGGCCACTGAACAGCTCAAGTGACTGGTAATAGGATACACAGCTTTTCATCTCCAAGTATCTGCATCAGGTGTGTCTCAAGTGGGTTGAAACTGAAAGGTACTATCTGACAGGCATTCAATAGCAAAAATGTAATAGCCAGTCTCAGTCTAGAGACTCTGCTTTTCCTGTGTAATGTGGTTAACAAAGCTGCCATGTTATTTTCAAACTCAGGGTTGTGTAGGCCAGAAGACTTGATATCCTTTTAGGTCTAAGGGGTCAGCCCATCAAAACAATTTTGAAACACAGGTGCAAGTGGGACAATGGACTCAGTGGTCAGTTTCCATTAATGTCCATCAGGGTTTTTTTCCAATTACTAGATTAACTTTTTAAAATACAAACAAACATGCAAAAAGACAACAAGAACAAAAAAAAAAACAACCTGAGATGAATGGGAAAAAAATCAGTGTAATGAGACAGACTATTGCATTCACAAAGTTTTTAATGAAGGACATGACGTGTTCTTCTGCACACTCAAGGCATAAAAACTTTTCATATGGATGCAAACATGCAGTATGGATGCAAAACATCTGTACTGTCAAAAAAAGAATTAGTAAATTGATAATATCAAGTCATTGTAACTCCCTCCTGCAGGAAGCCTGGCATCTGCTATTCTCAACAAAACTCATCATGTTTAGTGATCTCCATGAGCTTTGAATTCATTAGAGGGTTTTTTATGTTTACTGAGCAGAACCACATTGGTTTTCGGTGTGTTTTCAAGGAATCCAACTGAAATTCAGAGGATTTCAATGCAGACTCAAAGGCTGCCTTCATCATCTCGAATCTGATAGAAAAAATAGTCATAATGTAGAAGCCCTCTTCTTGTGAAAAGAAAATTAACATCAGGGTATGTTTGAAGTAAGACTAGCAATAGACATCTCAAATATAATTAATCAGTCAATTTCAAATATAAGGTCAGTATCATATGAAAGGGGTTTTTTATGAGAATATTTTTGAAAATGTATCACGAATGAAAGGGAAAAAAGTGCTGCAGACATCTAGCAGTAGGTGATAGAGTTGTTGAGTCAGAATTCTTAAAAATACAACTTTGTTACCTCCTTGACATCCATGGACATTATCTTCATGATTTATCTTCTTTCATGTCAGTACAGAACATGAAGACAAATGCTAAGACTGCTGACAGGATTAAATCCCTTACGTTAAAGGTGGCTGAACACATAATTTAAATCTCTATCTCTGTATACTTATAAAAACCTATTATAATCATACCTGAATAGAACAATTGAAATTCAGTTTGTATTTAAAGCTACTTGTTATCACTGTTATTAAAATCACAGTCCACATTTCCTCCTTCCTTATTCTAGGCATTACAGAGACCATAAAGATAGACAAGAGAGATAAAAGATGTGAAAAAGAAAAAGAAACACAGAGATTAACTTGGCAAAATCACACTGCAAATTAATGGTGAAATTAAGAATAGAATCCAGATCATTCAAACCCCAGTCTGTTGCTGAGCTCACAGAGTACTCCTTCAAGCTTTTTCTAAGGTATTTTTATTAGCCATCGGTGTTTACTGGTTGGTAACTAATGTAGACCATAAAAAGACCTTTTAAACACAAAGCATCTGAATTTACCATCTATCAAAATTCCACTTCCTCTGTAACATTTACAGAATACTCAATAAGTTGACTGGGAGCCTCCTAAATGTTCATGCTGCACCAAATATATTCAAGGTTCACTCAAGCCTACCTGAGCCTCTTGAGCCAGCTGATGCTTTCAGCTGATGCCTGACCATCCTCTGCAGCCAACAGCATGCACAGGAATGCCAGGGACAGCATCAGGTGATGAACTTTACCCTTCAGGCCAAGCAACACTGACCTGCACACAGCTGGGAAGCCTGGAAAAACATCAACAGAGCTTGAACACTCATGGCAGTGACTAGCGAGCCTTTGCATCCCTTAACTCATGTATACTTAATAAATTTTACTGTTCAGTTGCTCAGCTTTTGGTCACTTTCTCCTCATTCTGCTTTCTAGGGCACATCTTATGCATATAGCTAATTTAGGATTTAATTGAATATTATTATTGTTTGGGAAGCACATAGCAAAACCGTATCTTTCTGTGAAAAGGACATTTCCCTACTGGTATTTCAATTACAGTTCTATAATGCTTCAGCCTTGAATTAAAATCCCTGGTTGGTTCCATAATACCAGTAAATAAAAAAAAATCTTTAAAGATTAGGCACTAATTCATCCAGTTTCTGACATTCTAGATAAATATTAAAATGCTTTGACATATTTAGCAGAGCTAAAATTCAAATCCAAGTGGGTGCAGTCAGAAAATAATCTAATTAACTTGGAGTGATGAGTAGGATTTAAATATATATAAATTTATTTTTATTTATATATATATAAATGTATGTAAAGAAACCTTTATTTATATATCTTACATACCTTATCTCATTTCTGTACACATTTTATTTACCTTATTACCATTATCCTCTTTACATATATGAAAGAAGCTTTAAATGTAAAGTGCCCTGGGAATTATGAACAGGCACTCACCAATCTGTTTCTTCTCTCTACTAACAACAGGGATTTTTCATTTCAATTTATATTAAAAAGCAGATAACTTTAGTTCAAATGCCTGCTAATTCTTCCTTTGAAAAAATAAAAATGGAGTACATAAGGAAATCTGGGCATTTAGTCTATAAATTGCATAACACAAGACAGGCAAAGGGTTACCCATAAAACTACCTTGGTAGCCCCAGTCAAAGGAAGAGAACAGCTTTCACAATTGGTTTTTGAATCATTTTGTTACATGTATATGGAATATTTCCCTGAACAGCCAAGAAACATGAACCAAGAGTCTTCAGATGAAGTTGAAAATAAATACATGAGAATAGCAATAAAAGCAAAAGCAGAAACACACAGCATGCTGGAGGCAGGAGCTGGTTTGGGAAATCAAACTCTAGGAGAAGAGTTGTGATTAATCAGCTGTGCTGATATCGATACATCCATTTTCACAGAAAAAAAATGTGGACAGGAAAAAAGTAGCATAAAGTTTAAATAAAAAGCATGAACCTCTGTGAAGGGAATGCATGAAGCATAAAGATCATGTGTCATGGTTCTGTGGAATGCATGCAGACAAAAAATCTGTGTCAAAGGCCTTGTTTTATGACTTCTCAGTAATTGTCTGCCCAATACTTCTAATCGACTTCCTGATGTTCCAAAGAAGTTCTAACATACCTAAGAACTGGTGACAAAATGTAAATACAACTCATATCTATGCAAAATTTCTGAAATAAACACGGAACGTAAGATGCAAACAAATTTAATGTTGGGGCAAGTCTGTACAGGCATACCAGATAGTCAGCACACAGCATGATATAAATACAGATGGAAGAGAAATCTGCAGTTAAGTTGGTCTAACACTTCCTATTGTAAGATTTTGTGTTGAAATGCTTATAAGCTTTGCCAATGTTTAATTGCTCTGTCTAAATTCTTTCAGAGTATCTGATTTTTTTAAAACTTTCAGAAAAAATGGAGCTGACACCTAAAATGTGACTAAGCAAAAATATTCTGGTTTGATGAAGTCGATTAATCCTTAATAATTCTTATATTGGAAAACTGAATTTAGAATTATGAATTCCTCAGTACAGACTGGACTGGAGCTCCTGGACTGGGTCCAGCTGGAGGGCTACAAAGGTGATTAAGAGACTGGAGCGTCTCTCATGAGGAAAGGGGAAAAGTAGCTGGGCCTGTAGCCTGGGAAAAGACAGCTGAGAGGGGACCCCAACAATGTCTACAAGTATCTGAAAGGAGGGTGGCAAGAGAATGGAGCCAGGCTCTTCTTGGTGCTGCTGAGCAGCAGGACAAGAGGCAACAAGCAGAAACTGATGACCAGAAGTTCCACCTCAACATGAGGAAGAAATCCTTTACTGTGCACTGCCCATGCATTGGAACAGAATGTCCAGAGAAGCTGTGGAGTTTCTCTCACTGGAGATACCAAAGAACCATCTGGAAGCAGCTCTGTGCAATGTGCTGTAGGATGACCCTGCTTGTTCAGGGAGCTTGGACAAGATGACACACTGTGGTCCCTTCCAACCCAACCCATTCTACGATTCTGTGACTCAGCCAGTAGAATCTACAGCTGAATTAGAAGCCAAGGCTTCCATTGCAACACATAAGGAGATTTTGAGTGCACCTGGACTATCACTTTGAATTACTGCCTGTTCTGTTCCAAGATCCTCTTCATTAGCATTCACTCTGTATACATTTGATTATTCCTGGAATACTTTCTCAATCAAAACAACAAGGCTTCCTCTTAGAAAAATTCTAGAAGCCATTCAGTGACTAGATATCTCTAGGAAATGGTTTGAGAATCTCTCTGCGCTTGGTCCAGTCCTCCATCATCCTTGCAAGCCTTTGCCTGGCATGACCCTGTAACATGTCTCTCTGATAACGTGGTACAGTGGGAGATAAGTGGTGTGCCGCAAGCATTTCTCCTTTTATCTTGGGCAAACAAAGAAAGAGTTTTGTTACTAAAGAGCCTTTCAAAACTGCTCAGCTGTCTCATATGCAAAGATAGACTTTAAAGTGCCAAGAGGGAATCGGTCTGGCAGAGGCTTCTAGACTATCACAGCTTTTGAAGACAGGGAACCTTGACTGCAGGAATTACCCCGACTACCGAAACAGACCTGGTGAGGCTGCTTCATGCTGAGGGGTTTCGGTGTAGATCCAGGCAATGATACTTAACCCCAATTTTTATCCTTCTTAAAGTACACAGTAAGAACTGTCCCGACCCCAGGATGTGAGCGCAGCAGAGGAGCGGTGTCTGTGCCATGCATGCAGAGAGGCTGTGGAAGGCCTGCAGAGCTCTCTAAGATCCCCGCAGAGCCTGCTCTGTGCAGCGGCAGGCAGCCTGCCCTAGGGGGAGCAAGCCAAAAGCTCTGCTGGTGGAAGCTGCTCCTCACATTCCGACAAGGAAGCACGGATTGCTCCTGAAAATCAGAAATCCAGCGTATGCATCATCTCAGAATATGGACATTTCTGAGCATATGCAGACACGGACCCTCATGAGTCCACAAACTCGTGGTATTCGCAGGGTTAAGTCCTGAGTGAGCCTTCTCAGTATGTCTTTCAACTCTTCCCACACTGAGATAAAAATATACAGCTATATTAGCTATGACAAATCCTAAAAATGGCAGAAAAAAAGGTATGCAGTGTTGAAGGAGAAAATCTTGTATGGCATCAACAGGAGGTACAATTAATTGGATCTCTTCGTTCATTCTATAAATACCAATTTAAATAAGATAAAAATGAAAATGTAGGAGTTTAAGCTGCAGTCACCTTTATGCTACTAGTCTCACTCATCTGATACAAAATTAATCTTTCCTTCGCTATGGAGTGGGAAGAAGGAATGGTAGTACATGTATAGGAACATTGTACTCAATGCAGCAAAAACCTGGAATGAACAAAGATTGCTATAAACTGCATCAAAACACATCATAAAATACTCAATGTGGACATGAAAAAGAGATGAACTATCAAAAATAAATATGCCCCTTCTACCTCCTAAATGCTAGGCACAGACAATAAATTTTAAACAGATTATTGTATCATATTTTCAAGTAACTCTTAACTCATTATAAAAACAAAAAAAACAAAACCACAGAAATAGTGGAAATGTGAAAGCAGACATCCTAATTCATAAATGACACAGACAGAGTTGTACCTCTTTGAGGTGTTTTTCCTGAAAGGATTCAACTCCATGACATACAGCAAAGTCTTGCTTTTAAGATCTTTTTATTTGCTTCTCTGAGGCAGAAGAACATCAAGCGATTTGTACAAAGTGTTTTAATGTTACTATTTTTGTCATTCCCATCTCTCTGGAATTCGGGTATCAGCACATAGATTCAGGCACTTCTCATAGGAATTGGCACTCTGGATAAGACAAATGGTTCATCCGGCTTAATAGCGTGTCTTTTACTTGGATCATCATCCGAATTCCCCCATGTAGGTCATTTTAATACATAACCACTGTGGTGACTGTGGCCACAAGCAGATAAAAATGTTTTAACTACCATTAGATATTTTTGTGATACATTATTTGTCCAGAATATTTTTGAATCTCTGTTTAGTGCCTGTCATGGTTTAACCCCAGTAGGCAGCTCAGCATCACACAGCTGCTCACTTACCCCCAGTGGAATAGGGGAGAGAATCAAAAGGGTAAAAATGGGAAACTTCAAAGGTTGAGAAAATGACAATTTAATAATAATTAAAAGAAAATACACAAAGAAGAAAAGATTTAAAAACCCCAAAACAGTTGCTCACCACCAGCTAACAGATGCCCAGCCAGTCCCCAAGCAGTGCCATCCCCAGCCAACCTCCACACATCTCCATGCAGTTTTACTGCTGAGCAACACATCACACAGAATGGAACATCCCTTGAGTCACCTGGGGTTACTGTCCCTGTTGTGTCCCCTCCCAACCTCTTGTGCACTCCCAGCCTCCTCTTTGGTGGGGCAGTGTGAGAAGGAGAAAAGGTCCTGAGGTTGTGTAATCACTGCTCAGCAATAACAAAAACATCCTTATGTTAGCACTGTTTTCATCACAAATTCAAGTACATTTAGCCCATAGAATATACTATGAAAAGATGTAATTCTATCCCAGTTAAAACCAGTACAATACCAACTCTATGAGTTGTCCATTCTCATTATTTATGTATTTCATGTCCATTTTAAAATTAATCCAGTATCCACATGTTAAGACAGACAATGGCTACCAAGAGCACCTAATACCATGCCTCTTTCCAGCCGTATGTGACATTTCCAAGTGGTCCAGGACATCTATTTAAATTCTGGCCTGGGCACCCAAACCTGGCCCACTTTGTCAGAGCTGTATTTGTTTCCAGCCATGTCTCCTTTGAACATGATTTATTAACTGAACTTCCTAGGTGGGCCTCAGGCTTACACTGCAGGTGCACCACTCTCTCTTAACCCTGTGTTATAAGCAGCCTTCTATCCAGCCTTGCCTCCTTGGCTCCAGTCTGTGTTATAGGAAGTCTTGTCTCCATTCTGGTCTCTGGCTCTTTCTCCTGTTACTTTTGAGTGGATTTTTTGGGTGGATGCCTGAATTCTTGCCTTGTCTCAGACTGGTATTATCACCATCCTGACCCCACTGGGTCAATGCCCTGGTAAGAGAGGCAGGGCATTTGCTGTAGCCATGCTCTGCTCCCAGCTCTTTCTCTCTCATGGAGCATCTCCTGCTGCTCCCCAGTACAAGATGAGCAAGCTGACTTCTGGTTTTGCCAATAAGCCTTTGGGAGCTTACTGAAAAGAGTGTTAACATGTTTCATTACCTAGATTAAGGAAAGAGAGTCCTGAATATTTTTTTTTTTAAAAAGGGAAAAATCTTCTAGCAAGCATTTTCTATAATGCAATAATTGCCTAAATAATTAATAATATTCACTACATTCAAATGAAGCCTTATCCTTTTTTTTTTTAACTTAGAGGCAAGGAAGAGAGTGAAAAGGATTTAGAACAGACAAAACTCAGAGAAATCTGTATTTCAGTGTAATAGTTCCACAGTTCTTAAAGCTAAGATTCGGATAGCATCATTAATCATACATGAACATTTTTTTCATTTTTTACTAGATCAAATTTTACAAAAATACAGAGTAATATTAGAGCTAGAAGGCATCCAATATGACACTACTACACACACGTATGATTAATTATGGTTCTGGACATGCATCTCTCCCTCTGTGTTAAGTGATGCCAATAATTGCTATTTGTAATTATGTGGTCACATATAGGGCTAAAATATCATATTATTTACATGCATGAAGTTCCAAGTTTGCCCTGTTACTAATTACCTCAAGAGTTTGACTTTTACACAGCTGTGAATAAATTGTTTTGCAACCTTTTCAATACTTCAGATTGTGACAGCAGGGCATCCAACACTAATGGATTTTAAATTAATTGAGGAGAATCAAAGCCTTACAATTTAGATTGAGAGCAGCACAAGAATTATTTAATGTGATTCAGGGTAAGCAGAATGAATCCACACTTGTAGAGAAAGTTCCTGAAAGATGTTTAAGTTTTTTTATGAAGTTGAGTATACTGGTTTTGCAGCTTTTGAGGTTAGATTGCATAGAAGCAGAACCTATTGCAGGTGCTGATTAAGTAGTTTGTCCCCTCAGCTAGTTCCTTCAGACATAATCTGCCAGTGCCACTATTCTTGCCAGGAAAGTTACCTTAAGTAGTATTTTGGCCCATGCAAGCATGAGAAAAAAATCTGTTTCTATTTCAACCCATCTATTCCAGCCTCTTTACTGCCATTGGTCCTTCAGGTTTCAGTTCTCTATATCTGACACAGTGTCCCAGACAGCAAAAGTCTGCATAATGAAGAGATGTTTTGAGAAACAGCCTGACAATGTTTGACAATTATGTATGACAGTTCACTGGCTGCTAAAACCTTGTCCACAAGTGCTGTTGCATAGCTTCAGCTGAGCCAAATCAACAGCTTCCTAGCAAAAGGTCTCATTGTCTCCTGTCCCCACTGCTCAGTCAGTTTTCTGCTATTTTAACAAGCTGTACTGGCATACCACCCAATTAAACCAGAGACAGGGCATGGGAAGCAATAAAGTCATGCAATTGGGAGTGGAAGATGTTATCCCTGTCACAGTGACAGTGATCTGTTCAGTAAACTCAGGCCAGAGCATGACTGCTCAACCACTGTAAAGGGATTAAAAAACAAGCAACAAAAACAAACGAAAAGCAATCAGACGAGAATATCCAATACAGCTGGAAAGGACTAATTGTGTAAACATTCCCCTTTCATTGGCACACAGGACACTTGGCCAAGTTTCAAGCTATTAAATATTATCCAGGTGTTTTACACAATACTTGACATTATTTGGTGAATTAACTTTTGTAAATTTAGAGAATTTGATCAGTACAGTAAAAAAATGCAGACTGAAAACTATGCTACATGCATTAGTTGTTGACATTTTAATAAGAACAATAACCTAATCAGTGTGACTGTGTTCTGGTTTTTGAAAACACCTAGTTTGCATAAAATGTTCAGAACTTAATGCAAATATTAATATAGTCATATTCACACTCAAATTACACCACTTTATTTACATGATTACTTCTACTCCATAGCAGAATTAGGCCCACAGTGCCATACAAAATCTTACTTTTACTGTAGTAAGATTTTGTCACTTGTCTTAGTCTTATGTTTTATGAAGACAGTAGGGCATACAGATGAAACTATTTTTCTTGTAAACCTCCTCCACCCACTGATCATTTCATATAATAGAGCAGGCCTTGAAAAACACAATTGCTTTCTGTTACTGGTGAATTAGACTCTGCAGCAAAGTGAGGTGAGGGGGAGTCAAGTTTTCACAAGAGTTTCTACATCTGTGGTCACAAAGAAAACCTCATAAATGTTAACTGAGTCAGTGCCAACTTTTGAACCTGTATTCAGTTCAACATATTGATTCAAGGTTTCCCAACTAACTGCAAAATAAGGACAGACAATTTTTGCTGCTCCTATTCAGAAGTACTCGGGTAAGAACGGTACTGACAGAGTTTTTCCACTATTTAGAAAAACTATGAGCACTAGCAGCACAAAAGAGGCCAAGAGCCAATGAGAAACTCATTAAGCTGCTTAAACTGATCTAAATCTAGGCTGTTGAGGTCACATCCCGCCCCCGCCACATATTTCCACCCCCTTCCTCCAGCCAATGCTAGTGTTTACAGAAGCAGGTGGTTGTGTGCCAGTTCAAGGCAAATAAAAAACAAAAACCCAAACAACAAACTCCAAACCAAAACTAAACCAACATACCAATGCATCATTTTGGGAGGACAGTTTTCAACCTGGTCAATTCTACAAACAGGTTTAAACTTCACAGTACAGCATCAGTGCAGGGGAGGGAGATAGGAGCACAACAGCTGGGAATTAAGAGTAGTTTAAGCTTCTACAAAACTGTAACCTAACTAAGAAGTGGAAGCTCTTGAGTTTATCCTTAGCTATACCAACCCTTTCACACACTAATCAAACTCCAGACTACAGATGGAGGCAGATTTCTTTCCTTTGCTGTCTCTTAGTATTTCAAAAATCCATGTTATTCTGTTGGTGAGAAATGTCATTTATTAGTAGCAACTCGTTCCTGACTGGCTCTTAGCAGAGGCACAATAGTGATAACTGCACCTAATTCCTAAACCCTCAAACCACAGAAGATGAGAGAAAGGATAAGGGGCAGGCATAATTTGTTTCCTAGCACTTAAGAAGCAGGACAGGAAGAGGATTGAAGTAAGAGGAGGAAGCTATCCACAGTCAGTAAATTTCTTTGCAGTGACTGGAAAAGTTTCTTTGTCTTTTTCGCCACAGCAAAAGCAGAGTTCAAATATAATGGATACAAAGCTGATACAAGTATCTAACATTAGATACTACCACATCAGACAAGTGTTTATTAGAATTCCATATCCCAAAAATGAGGGCGTATCTGCTTGCTCATGCTGGATTTGATACTGACAGGCTGGATAAGGAATGAGATCAATTTCACTTTTAGGCTGTATTTATTAAGTCATATTTTTGCTATCCTTTAGCAGTACAATAGAATTAGAATTTAAGATGTATGATCAATCTAAATTTAAAATATTTTATATCTTGATGCTATTATGAGTGCTAATGTCCTCTGCACTTTTTCCTCAGTTAACAGTAATTTGTGGCTTAACCTGATCATGGGAGAAATACAGTTTGTAAATTTTCCAGATGAAGTATTTATACATTTCTTCTTTTGTCTTAGATTGTCCTAAATTTTGCATTCTGGTTTTGGGAGATTAAAAAGTGATTTGTTTGGAAAAAAAAAATTATCTCTGGCACAGGTGGGCATCATGAAAGCATGCACAACTGAACTCGGGCTTTTAAAAGCAATCAAGATATCGTTTCAAAATCAGGCTGCAACTTCGCAAAGCTCACCTTCCTCATCCACATACTGCAAGCTCATGTTGAAGTCCTCAAAATGATGACGGACACATTGGATTTGTACGAGAGGGCCAGCGAACTTCAGGTATGCCCTACATTGTCTTATCTCTTTTTTTTTCCCTTAACGTTTCCGCCTCGCAGTGACGGGCGCCCGGACGCCCACAGTGGAGCCCGTGCCCCTCTCCCAAGAGCGTCTGAGGGAGCGGGTGCAAGGACCCCTCGCTTCCCACGGGCTGCCACCGGCTGAGAAAGAGCCTGCCAGAGGCTCGGGGCCCTGAGGACACGTCCCGCTGCCCCGCTCAGCCCGCGGGAACCCGCGAGGCGCGGCCGGAGCCCGGGCGGAGCGGAGG
>WEIU01005354.1:0-17736 GCA_013389925.1 Aegithalos caudatus | reverse complement strand
GGCCGTGGGTTTGGCGTGCGGGGGAGTGCTGGAGGGAAGGGATGGGAAACGTGTCCTCAGCCGGGGCTGGCTGAGGCGGAGCGGGAAGGGGGGGTCTCGCTCGGAGCTGGCCCGGGGGCGTTGTGGAGGGGGAAGGGATTGTTTCCACGGCAAGGTGCGGGGGTCTGTCCCCACGGCTCCTTGCCCGGGCCCCGTCCTGGGAAGTTTCGCTGCTGCGTAGCTCTGGCTTGCAGCGGGAGTTGCGCTTGGGGGATCTCTGTAAGTATTCAAGTAGCGCGAATCGCCCCTCGGAGTCTTTCGGCTCCTTCTGACAATAGAATGAACCTAGCTTTGGCCCCGCTTTGCCTCAGGCTCCAGGGAGCGATTTGTCTGGCGGCTACGAAAGGGGCTTGCACAAGTAATGATCGCAGAAAACTTGTAAATCCGGCTGGAAGTTAGCTGGATTTCACTTTATTTTGTGATATACACAATTAGCCATGAGTGGAAGTCGGAAACAGTGAAGTGTTCTGTCTGCCTCAGCCAGCTGCTGTCCCTCTCGACCACTTCTGTTTGGCTTTTAGTTTGTCAACGTCATTTTAAAATTAGATATAGGGAGGTTGAGTGTTGTGGTTTGTGGGGGTTGTTTGCTTAAACATTTTCCCAATATCCTTGGCACTTTCGATGTTAAAAACATTGACACTTTCCTTCACTTTTCTAAGAGTAACAAACCTCAAAAATGGGTGAGGGATTCAAGGTAAGTACAGTGCTGTGAGGCAGAAAATTGTGTCGTGGGCCTACTTCTCACACTAGACTTTCTAGCCCCTAGAACAGACAAAATAATAAAGTGTAAGATGTGTACTGTACTGATGCTAGTTTCAAAGCTAAACTAAATATAAATATTTCTGAACCTAAAAAAACAAAGACAGCAAGGTAGTAGATCTAAGTAATATCTTAGACATGGTTCAAATCACATGCGTTCTTTGTCTCTGCCTGCTTACCTATGTGAAAGCTTATCTTTAGAGGTGAATTTTGAGGCATAAATAATATTCCAAAGTCTTCCTACAGAGAAAATGTTTAAAGTGCCTTTGTAGAGTTCAATATTATCATCTTCCATTTAAATATATAATTTTTATTCTGTCATTTTTATTACTTTTAGCAAGTGTCTAAAAAAAAGCCTGATTCATTGACTTGAAAATCTATCTAGATCTCATAAAAAAACCCCAAAAACTGAAACTGCAAACTTTTTTTAAAGGAACCTGCAAAATCAGTCAAGAGTGGAAAAAGTGGCAAAGATGGACAAGATAACCAAGAACACGAGGTAAATATTGCTAAGAAACATAGTATTTTTCACACTTATTTGTAATAACTTCTGAAAAGTGTTTTAAGTTTTTCCACATTGTAATTCTGATATGACAGGTAGTTTTGAAGGAAAATGATTGTGGAACTACTGCCCTGGTATTTCTCAAAATATGAGATGATGACTTTTAAGGAAGCTAGTTTTATTTAGCGTAAATAAATATTTCCTTGCTACAGTCTTAAATACTCATCTATTCCCTTTTTTGGTTATGAGATATACATCTGTCTTGTTTTCTGGTCTTGTTGTGAGTTTGCTGGACTTCTCTTCTTGTTTTTTTTAGAATTCTCTGTAGTTCCCAGAGGTCTCTTCTCTCAAACTGTCAATGCTGGCATGTCAGTTAAGTGTCAGTAGCCTGGTTTATTGTCAGGAGACCTTAGGCTTAATCAAAGGCTGCCAGCTGTTGTGTTATGTGGTTCCTTTTTAAAGGTATACAACAAAATGTGACATTTTTGACAAATTATTCTGTTGAATTTCTTCCCTTCTACATTTCTGTTTTGCCCACCAGCAAGGCACAGCAATTTGAAAAGGGATGATTAAATCATTATTCACTCTCTTGCACACTTTAATCAGAAACTCAGATTTAGTAGTTTTATTTGATTTAGAAATCCACTGTTTACGTGAAATTCCTGAAATTTCCTTTAAAATCGTTCATAGTAGTTTGAATGTAAAATGGTATACTGAAAAGTTATGTGTTTCAGCCTCTAAACCTGTCTTGATACTGCAAGATAATGTTTGAGAACAAAATACTCACCCAGCTTTACTGTTTGTCCTGCTCTGAAATGACCATTAGGGGTAGGTGGGTTGGATTATTTATTGTATGCAGTTCAGTGAGTTCTCATTTGTCTGTTGTGCAGAGCAATTCATGCTACTGTCATAAATTAAGATCATTAAAAGATCATTAAAACTTGTAAATTATGTGTAAAAGTATTTTGGTAAATTCCTGTAAGAGTGATTGAGTTTTGATGGGGGAAACTAGCTACTAGAAAGGATCTTAGCTACTAGGGGAGCTTGTAGAAGGAAGTGGGAACTGTATCAGTGTAGATGTTTATAGTGTTGTAAATAGATGTACTTCATTGTGATGTGTTCTGTCCTTACAGTGTATTGCTGTGGTATTAAAAAGAGTGTCACTTGGCCATAATTTTAATTCCTGTGCAGTTGTAAGGCTCATCATTATCACCATCTTTTCAGTACATTTGTTGTCTACTTATTTTTCTCAAGCTTCTGAATGACAAGTTGCTGAGACCAAGAGTTATTTTCTTATTCCCTCTTGGTACTTCAGGATCGAGTGTAAAGCTCCCTGAGATAATAAATGAAGAGCTTTGTATGCTAGCCACAGATGTATATGTGGGTTTCTTTGTCATTTCTTTTTGTCTTTGCAGATCTAGATTTTTGGGTTATAAACTTGAAATGTCAGAGAGATGAATCTCAATTGAAGAATGCTTTACTGTTCATACACTGTTTCTTTTGTCCATCCAGGTAGAATTCCCAATGAAAAGTACAGTTCTCTTATCTATGATACTTGATCATAAGTGAGCAGGGGAAGAATGGGAAAGGAACTGGGAATGTGACTGGCACATATAGCATGGTTCTCATTCCCAGTGGACATTATTTCATCTCTGTACAGTTTTGAACACCTCAGTGCCTGACTCATTATCTTAATTAATAGAGTTATTGCACACAAGCAGTAATGTAGACTTTGCATTCTAACGTGGCTGGCTGTAATCCTGCTGTATGTTAGCTGGTGCTTATATGAGCAGAAAGGAGGCTATTTATTAACATAGAAAAGATTGGTAAATACAGAAATATTCAGAAGCACACTGTTAATACATTTCTAGGTTTCCTTTCTCTTCAAAAAAGGTTGTCATGTATCATTCTACATATGTTTTAATATAGCTTTTTAAAAATCCTCTTCTAGACTGAGTAGGTTTGGAAATACCATGGTTCGTTTCAGCTTTTGTTTCTCAAAATGCATTTAATGCATATGCATTTAATGCAAATGAATTTAATGCAAATGGCAGATTGTAAAGACTAGAAACTGCCTGCTATTCAGAGAACAGGGACAACACCAGCAGCAGCATCCCACAAATACTTTATTTATAGGCACTTTTATAGCACTTAACTAAATTCATGATGCCTTGAACTTCTATAGATAAAAAAGTACAACAGATCTTAGTATTTACAAAAATGAGCACATGTTTTTCCTGTCTTGCAATCAGGGAAATGAGGTTTCAGTTGATGGAAGCTGTACAGCAAGTTTGAAGAGGAATTGAAATGATTCCTGGTATACCAGCTCCAGAATGCCCATGCTAAAAGAGGGTGAAAATCACTTAAGCTGATGTTTCTTGCATTAGCTGTGCGTGGTTACTCAATGTAATTGAGTAATACTGAAAAAGCCTTGCTACATTTGAAGTGACATGGGCTTCCCTTCTGAATTGCTATGTGGTCAGTTGCTGATGCTCAAGGAGAGAGAATCAGAAACAGAGTAGATTTACATGTATGATCTTCCATCCTGGTATACTTTTCTTTAGGCCAGTATGTGGTTTAGAAGGTTGTTTAACTGGAAGTTGTGTGAAATTGGTTTCAAATTAATTATGTAATTGAAATTTATATATATTTTAAATATATGTTTTATATTTTGGTTTTTTCCCCAAAATCCTGCTTAATGTCCCCTAGATAGGAGGACTCCTATTACTTTGATTGCGCTTCTCTTGTTTCCACCTACTGTTCTCCTTTTTGTGGCAGAGGTACCAAAAATGCACAGTGTGTATGGGGTGAGGGCACCTTGTCCTTCTGTACCCAATGCCATTACTCTACTTTCCAGTTGAGTGTGGCTCATTTATTGAATACTTAAGGAAAAAGCTAATATGATTAAGTTCCTATCTAGGTTTATTTTGTAACCTGTTAGTAAGTGTTAATAAATTAGACTAAGTACCTGCCAGAATAGTTGAATCTATTCCTTTAAGTATAATGTCTTATTTCATCAGTTAGTCCAGCATATTAGTGTCTTCAGGTTGTGAGCAAAGACTTACTCTGTTGTGTGTTGTTTTTCCTCTCTGTGGGAGGAGTGTCTTTAGTCCGGTAAATTCTTGGGACTTTTGCTTAACAGTGTCCCAAAACTATACTTGCACCAAAAATTAACATTGAAAATTAAATCCCCTGGGTGTGGTGATTAGCCATTCCAACACTGGGTACCTTGGAGACATAGACCCTGTGGTCTAACTGGCTTTTGAAGAAGTGACTTTTCTGCTGGATGAGCTTTGTTGTAGAGTTCTGTTTTGTCATAGGGGTATGGACATCTCCTTTTGAGTTGAGGCAGTAATAATTTATGGACAGTCTCATGTTTTTAGAAAAGATGACTTGGTAATAGTTAATGACTGTTGAAAAACATGACTGTTTTCTATCTCCAGAAAAACCTAACCTAACACCTAAAATAATTCAAGTGCAGTATTTTAGCAGTGGTTTTCAAATACTACCACAGGGGAAGGAAGTTAAAATTTTAACCCTCTATACTCTTTATTTCTGACTTGTTTTGTCTGTGGGAGGGTAGGTGCTAAAACTTGCTCTTTTCACCAGTCACTGGAACAGTCCAGGCCAATTAATTCACTACTGTGGTTTACCAGGGAGATGGAAGGGTCAGAAGTAGCTGGTAGCCTTTCACACAAGACAGTCTGGTATGAAACTAGGTGACTGGGAGTGATAGCTTCTATGTCGAGCTGGACTGGCCTAAACTGACATGAAACTTTTAATTTGTATTAATTTTCAGTCTAGATGCTGAGTAGTATGTAGAAGGCAAATACTATTTTTGTTGTTTGAGAAAGTATTGGCCTGGTGACTATCAGCAAATGAAAACAGAAATCATAACTCATTCTTCTGCCCTGCAGAAAAGCAAACGGAAGACTAATGTGGTTTTGAGAAGCATGTGTGTATATTACCCTGTTGTTTCCATGTGCTGTCCGTGTTGGTTCTTTCTACTTTAAAAGTATTTTGTTGTGGTTTTTTCCCTGTTTTTAATATAGGCAAGTCAAAAGGTAATAAAATGCAAATAATATTAGCCGTTTTTCTTGCTGTGCAAGAAATGGATTTATTGACAGCGTGTGTTGCTGATGTTGGACTATAATCACTGCTCAAACCAATTAAAAAAATAATTTAAAATCTTTTGAGTGCTGATGCATGCTTCTATCCTGCCACTGTCTCACAGCCATCACTTTTCAGTAGGTTTATTACTGTAATGGCTTCCAGTGCAAAAATTTTGTAAGGTTTTGTTTTTGGAAGTTGGTTTTTTTTGTGTTTTTGAGGCCTTTTTAATTTAAAAGTTAATTTCTTAAGCTACTTAACATAGTGGTAATACTTTTCAGTAAATGGATTTGCCAAAAAATTACAGAAATCTCCATTTAATGGGCCATCTTCAAAACACTTCAGCACAAGTAAGGATTTTCATCCCTCTGAAAGAACCTCCAGAGGTGGATATCCAGTTTTCCATGATCACCTTTCCTATATTAGCCAGCACATGGTTGGGAAGGACTGTCAGTATTCTCACTACTAGTTTTAATGATACTTGATTATATGAGCACATAGGATTGTCCCTTCCATTAAAAGTAAGAAATTACAAAAAGGTATGGGTAGTAGAAGCAGTGTTGATGTTTTTTGCATGGCTTCTTTGGTGAGATCATATGTGGAAGTATCCTAACATTTAAAGGAAAGTGAGGAATAGACAAAAGCAATAAATCCAGAATTCATTTGTGGTAACAGGTTTCTGTGATCAGCAGCAGAAGTTATTTAGAATGTTGAGTGAATATTCTCTATATATGCTGCTTATTTTTTCTCATATTTACTATTTATGATTTTCATTGTGGTGCTATTTACTGTGAGAAACAAACATACCTGATTTTGAAGATGGTGCATGGAGACTATTACAGTGTCCAGTTTGAGACTAGAATTTCCTACTTCAGAATATATTAAGTTATACTTGAAACTCCTGACACAAGTAACTGCATTTCGCTGCACCTCTTCACATCCCATACCGTACTATGGTTTACACTTGGCATCAAATTTTTTTTTTTTTTTTTTCCATTTCATTGCTTTGGGTTCTTCTCCTTGCTGTTTCTTTCTCCTTCTTCCCTGAGTTTAGAATTTGCATTGGAGTAGTTTTTGCCACTTTGGTCCTTTTCCCTGCCCCTCCTTTGATCTCAGTCCATTTTGTGTTAGTGCCTCCATTTCCGATTTTCGGGATTTTTTTCAGTCGCCTTTCAATTGATCATATCTCCTCTCCCGAGCGTTTGGGAGACTTTGTTCTCGGATTTCACGATTTTGTTCCCTTTCCCGAAAGGAAGAATTTCCTTTCTTGCGATTTCACTGAGCATTTGGCAGTTCATTTAGGCACCACAGCATAGGAGGTTGAAGTTTGGGGATTCGGGAGGGGAGAATGTTTTGGGGTTGTTTTCTCTTCCTTGTTAACATATACTAGGACTGCTCCTAAATAATTTCTGGAAATACTTTCTTGTCACATTGAATATTTTTTCACTTATGTAAAGCATCCATCATTTAGGTATTTCCCAGTATTGTTCAGTTGTTGAATCACAGAATGGTTTGGCTTCGAAGGGACCTTAAAGACCATCTTGTCCCATCTCCTCTGCCATGATAGGAACACCTTCCAGTAGACCAGGTTGCTCACAACTCCATCCAGCCTGGCCTACCACGCTTCCAGGGGTGGACCATCTACAGCTTTTTAGGGGAAACTGTTCCAGTGCCTTATCACTCTCACAGCAAAGAATTTCTTCCTGACAGTTAATTTAAACCTACTCTCAGTTAAAAGCCATTCTCCCTTCTCCTGTCCCTACATGCCCTTGTAAAAAGTTTCTGCATCTTTCTTGTAGATGCCCCTCAGGTACTGGAAGGCTGCAATTAGGTCACCCCAAAGCCTTTTCTTCTCCAGGTTGAACAAAGCAAATCCTCTCAGCCTCTTTTCATAGCAGAGGTGCTTCATTCCTGTAATCATCTTTGTGGCCCTCCTGTCCTTCCTGTGCTGAGGACCACAGAGCTGGATCCAGAGTTCCTGGGGGAGGTCTCACCTGAGCAGGGCAGAGGGGCAGAATTCCCTCCCTCCCCTGTGCCCACGGTGCTTTGGATGCAGCCCCACACATGGGTGGTTTCTGGGCTGCAGCTGCACATCTCTGGGTCATGTCCAGCCTCTCAGCCAGCAGCACCCCAAAGCTCTCTCAGCAGGGCTGCTCCCTAGCTGTTCATCCCCAGCCTGGATTGATACCTCAGTTGCCTGGATCCCTGGTGCAGCACCAGCACTTGGGTCTTGTTAAACCACCTGAGATTCACATGGGCTCATTTCTCAGTCTTATCTAGGCCCCCCTGGATGGCATCCCACCCTTCAGGTGTATCAACCCTCACACCAGCTGGGCAGTCTCTGTAACTCAGTTGCACTGCATTTTGGATACATTGCATTCATCATCTTTGAAATGTAAGATTGTTCTTTACTTGTTCTTTATAGTAGCTCGTGTCCTTAACAGAGATACATTTAGCACTGACAGACATCCTCATCACAACCCTAGCTGAGCCCTGCTCTTCTCTTCAGTATGTGCTCAAGTATGTGCCCCAGCTGGACAGAGAGAGTAGCCCCTGCTTTTATGAGCCAGTCCCATGCAGTAGTAGATAAAGGTGATCTTAAAACTGGTGGTCTTGCATTTGGATGAAAAGATATATTATGAAATAAAATTGGAATTTCAAACAACTTATCCTCTCACATTTGAATCATGAAAGGACTATAAATAAATAGTGGTAGCCCCATTATGTAGATTTCTGGGGCTGTTAGTTTTAGATTTTACCTGTAACATTAGCAAAACAGGATTTTAAACCAGAACTGTGTATGAAGTTGGGATGGTTTTTCTCTTGAATCAATTATAACTGATACAAAATAAAGTGTGGGCTTTGGAGTGGATTTGTTTGGTTTTAAATGGGTGTGCCAACTTCTTTAAAAATTAATTTGAAAACTAATTTTTGTTCATGTCTTGCAGTTCTGATTTTCTTTCCTAGAGAGATTATTTTAATGGGTTGATATAACCATTAAAAAATACATGAGTGTATACACCCTTAGTACTAAATGAGAAACTATTTGCTGAGTAGAGAGATGCCATATATGTTACTCTTAGAGCATCTACAAAAGTTAGTGTCTTTAACTTCCATTATTTTCCTGTTTCCCATTTTTATTGCCATCTTGGCTTTTTGGTTTGGGGAACTGGAATTTTCTTCTGTGTTTCAAGGAAAGGCACCTTAATACTGAATAGTGAAGGGGTTACCTTAATGTCGTTTGTTATGTGAGTTTAACATTATGATTTTAAAATTAACGGCGTTATTAAAGTGTACCAAACACTGCTGTATACAAGTGTTTTACTACCTAAAATGGGATGCTTCTGAAAACAGGATCTTATGCCCTTCTCCTTCTTACACAAGGCTCACAACTACTTGTGTAACATAGGAGGTGTGAGAACTGTGTGTGGTTTAGTACTTGCTATCCTCTGCTTCCTAATGGTGTTTTTAAGCTCTCTGAATCCTTCCTGAATCCTTCCTTAATGGAAGTAGCAGAGCAGTGAAGGTAAAGGCTGTTCTTATCAAAAGGAGCAAAGTGACCTTAAGAAATGGATACCAGCATTTTGTGAAATGAAAACATCCTTTTCATCCTGTTTCAAAATGCTTCTCTTCAATTTTTTTGTAAGACTTAAGGCCTACCACTCAGAGTATTCAGATGTATATTAACATGTATAATACAGAATTATTAATGTAGTTACCTCTTAGAGAATACCAACAGTGAGAAGAAACAGGTAGCTGTTGAATCTACCCCTATGTTCACTAAAAACATACTTTGTGTGCCTTTTTCCCCCCCTCACTTTCATTTGAAACCAGAATAAATTTGTAATCCTAGAAGTGGGATGGTAGGCTTGGGGGTTTTTGTTTCTGTGTCCTTCCCTGCAACAGGCTTACAGGGCCATTTACAGAAACCAATGAACCAAAAGCTAGGAAAAAAAAAATCCTGGCCTATTCCTGAATATGCTTCTTAAAACATGACTGCTAAATATTATCATTTGCTACACATTTATAGTGACTTTTATATACTTCCTCATCACTTCTCAATTTAGCAGTCTGAAATACTGACACTAAGCTTCTCCAGCAACATGTAAAATAAAATCATGATGAGAGCCAAAGATGAAATGATTTGGTGTAACAGTTCTGTAGAAGCAGTTAATATTATTATTCATAGAATGGTCAGGTTGGAAGCTACCCATAAGATCACCTAGTTCCAACCCACCTTCCATGGGGAGAGACACCTTCCACTAGACCATGTTACTTGTCATGGACTATAACTCTCTCAAATAGCATCTAATACAAATACCGACTTGGTGGGCAGGAGGTGAAGTAGAAAAAGATTTCAATATGAGTGTGTGAAGTGATAAGCTTCTATGAATAGATCAGGGAGCACAAAAATATGAACCTCAGTGGTAAAGCCACATGTGCAGTTGCCTTAGGTCATCAGTAGCTGTATATAACTAAAATTTACAGTAGAGTATAGGAATTACTGCCTAAAGTGAACAAGTTAGTATGTGATTTCCTTCAAATGTGGGAACCTTACATATATGTGTGTGCATATGTGTAGGTACATATGTATATCTAAAAAGAACACAGGTAGTTTTTGTTGTTTTGGTTTTTTTTTTAAAGTAAAAGGATGCTTCACGCTCATCACAGGAAATTATAAATGAAAATCAAGAACTAAAGTAAATTAAGCCAGGCCATCCTTTATCCAGATTTTTCATCTCTGTGTTTATGTAAATGTTTTAGGACATTATCTGGTTTAAATCTTACTTTATCAGCTAACTGGTGGTTGCAGGTAACATTTTTTTTTCCCTAAGGACATTTCTTGCTTTGAAGTTTTGTGATAGAAGATACAGTAGGAAACAAGTGTTGCTTTGCTGCTTTTGTGAAGTACCAGGTGCTCACTGATGGTGGTTCAGCAAACTCAAAACAGTGTGAAGCCACTTGAAGTCTGAGCCTGGGCACCCTCTCATCCTTGCCAGTACTCAGCAACCTTGGGCTGAAGACTTGAGCTCTGACTGAAGGGAATCAAATATCAGCTTGTTCCTGGGGTAAACTAGTTAAAGCAAAATTAAGTTTACAAGAACCTAATGGAAAACAAGCCTTATGCTACTGATATTTAATTGTGAATGTAAAATTATAGGTTGTTAATGTCAAGGATGCAGCACACTAAGCTGAAACATGGGGTTGGCTTGGAGTGTTGTAAGTCCAGTTTATTACATAAAGCTGTGATGATACAATTCTTTAGAAGATAAAATTTGAGTCCTGTGTATAAGCAGCTAACAGGAAATACAAGCAATGCTTTGTGTTGTGAGAAATAAATAGCAACAAGAATGGCAGAAGAGCTTCAGCAAGTGGTGGATCAGTCTTCTAAAGTGGTTTGTGACTGTAAAGTTTGTTGTGGGCACCCCTCCACAGCGAAGAGGCCCAGATGGCTTCACTGCTTGTAGGAAACATCCCAGTCACTGATGCAATCCAACAGACTCCTTGCTGTCTCTGGCAGAACACTAATGGAACTCCATAGTTAGACATTGAGAATAGCCAGCACTTTCACTGCTGTATGCAAATGCAAAATCATGGTTGTTAAACGAGTACTGCAACATAAGTCTGTGAGTGCTAAAATATACAAACTTGGTCATTATATCCTGTTGAAAAGTTAATCTGCTTGTCATTATAACAGCATGCATCCTCAAAGGTTTAGGATGCAGCTCTTGCTGTAATAAAAATATAGTAAGTTATGCTGAGATACACTGGATAGGAATCTCAACTACTGAGCGCGTTTAACAATAATAAGCATATTTGCTAGAAAAGGCAGCTGCAAAGATCATTCTAGCAGCCAATCCAGGTATCATTCTAGCAAATGATTTTGTTGAGGAAAAACAATAGACATCTAAATTGCCATCCGTGTGCATCCACCCAAAGCCTTCAGCACCGTAAGCTGCCTCTCCAGAGGCTCCTCCCTAAGTTGTCTGTCCAAACCGGATTGTGGTAAAACTAGTGACAATAGAACAATAATGGCATAGTAGCAAGAATCTTCAACAAAGAACTTAGAAACATCTGCTGTCCAAAATGGTACCCTGCAAACATGTTGTTTCCCTGCTGTTTTTAACTGTGTTGTTTATGGATCAGTGTTTCCTTTTATGTATCCAGTGTATTCCATATCAAGTTTTGTACTGATTCTCTGTAGATTGAAAATATTGATGTTAAAAATCATATCTACTTTCTCCATAATAAACTCTGTCAGTACTTGCATGTACTGGAGTTACTGCAGACTGTCTGAAAGCTCTCTCAAGCCTTATCCTTAATACCATTAGTTAAAAGAGTTTATTCTGATGTTATCCTCTTGGAAGTCATGCTGAGTTGCTGCTGTTAACAACACAGAATTGAAATCAGCTGACAAATACTGCTCTGCTGGTGCTGTCTTGAACAACTTGCCTTGGTCCCGGCTGCCGATGTCACATCCCCAGCCTACTTCCTGTAGGTACGCTGTGGATATTTCCCAGGTTGATGGCAGCTGGGCCATATGCCAGATCTGGTATGTCCTTGTTGCCACCCCCAAACCAGTAAATGAAGATCTGAAAAGGAGAGAGCTCTGTGGTAGTGTTCAAGATTCCTGGAGTGTTCAGAGATTTTTCACACTACTTTGAAGTTACTGCAGAGGGGGAAAAAACTACACGGATGGCTCTTTAACTGCTCTCCACCCATTTTGACTCCTTGATCTTTGATTTCAGTTTTCATCTCAAGAGATGAAATTAAATTTGGGTTCTCAGCCTAATTACATTGATTATGTATTAAGCCTCAACCTGTTAGACAAATTATTTTGGTTACATACTGGGCCCTTATACAGATTTGAAAATCAAGTTGTTAATGTCCCTTTCATGTTTTGTGATGATCTGTGTTTGGTTTCAGTATTTCAGTTTCATTGTAAGTATGTTTTAAATGTGATCCAAAATGCTTTCATAGCATTCTGAGGCTGCCTTGGCAAGAAATGAGCTCTTCTGTAGATCAGACCTCTGTTTATCTTAATGAAAAATAAATCCATGGAGGCTACTTACTATACCAAAAGAAGAAGAGGGAAGGGATTAATTCTGCATTAAAATAAGCATTTTCCCTCCGTTTCAGATTCAGACTGATGATTTTTTTTAAGTATTCTGTGCTTTTTGCTCTGTGTACTTGTATTTCACAAGCAACCTTAATCATGTGTGAATTGGTACAGGGTTCACCTATCCAGATTTCATGGTCCAGAGTTTTTACTCAAGGTTTTGCTGCTGCCATTGTGGAATGGTGTGCACACTCATAAACTTGAATTCACTGGTGATACTTCTGAGAAGGCAGAAATTTGCATATTAGTCTTAGACTGATCTGTGTAAAGAAACATGGCAGCACCATGTTGCTTCAGGCAGAGGATCTGCATTGCCTTGTGCTTAGGAGATCTGATTTTTGTCACTAGTAAACCATTCAGTTTTCTAAATCTTTTAATGACAGATGCAAGGTGATTTTACTGTCATTTTCAAATCCTCACCCTGCTCTTTCCAGTTTATCTTAGAAAGCAGTATGCAAGTTTGCTGTGTTGTTATAGAGTTGACCACACTCTAGGCTTGGCTTAGTTTGGCTTTTGATTTTGTGGATCAGGCAGCTTTGTGTCCTTTGGTCTAATTCAGTTTCTAGTGAGTGTGCTTTGAAATGTAAGGTCAGACAGAGTTCTTCCAGTTGCCTTTGTTTGTCGAGGTAGCTTGAATAGCATTTTTGGGAGACTGTCAGAAAGGGAAGAATAGGTTCTTCTGAAAGACTTACTGATGTTCATGGCATGCAGGGTGGATCCTCCTTCCAGGTCCCACCATACTCACTCCTGTGTCTTAGTTGTCCAGAAGTAAAAATTGCATTGTGGGATGATTGATGATGATTAGTTTAATTAAAAAAAAAAACAAAATTCGCTGTAACTGTAGATGTGCTTGCTCTACTCATATCTTCCTTTCCCTGGTTGCAAACACAGCACTGTGTTCCTATCTTTACCTGCCTGTATAATGTCAGAAGGGTCAAAGAAGCAACTTTGCTTAAAAGAGTGATATTAAGAAAAAGAATGTACTACATCCTGCTTGATTCAGGATTCAAGAGATGAAGGGATGCAAGGGCTATCTACCTTGAACTGTTGTGACTGGCAAGAAACCTTCTCTACTCCTCACCTTGCACTCTCTTGAATTAATCTTAAGCTTAGTCATGGGCACTGAGGAACTGTGTGTATAAGCTGTATACTTTCAGTTGTTAAAATCAGAATTTAAATGCTGAAATCACACTTTAGCTGATTATCTTAATGTTAATTGAAGTATGTAAAGTTCTAGCTTTTCAGAAATAAATTGATGAGAAAATGTGAGGATTGTGTTTTAATCATGATTTGAAGAAACATTCTCAGTGTGACATTTTTCAGAGCAGTTTGTGCATATTTTGAGACGTTTATCAGCACTTTTGGAGTTGAATGTGTCTGTCTATATAAGCATTTGGGTAGGAGGGAGCCATTTACCAGAACAAGGGCAAGAATAGGTATTGCTTATTCTAGTCATGGGAAGAAAATTGATAAGATGGTGTCTGTAGCTTGGCTGCTCTGGTGTCAAGTACATTGAACTGTTCACTGATGCAGCAGAATGTCCATCACTTACTCTTGGGAGCTGTGGTGTCTGTGGTAGTTTGGTTTGTTACTGGGAGGAAGAAGCTAAGCTTGGCTCTTCCTTCTGAACTGAAAAGCACTGTACTTTCATACAGTTGTTAGTCTGAATTTGTTTGCCTTTTTTTAAGAGATGTTGTTAAAATTGCTGAGCTTTGTGGCTTAAGTTGACTTAACTCACTTTCCAGGTGCCCTTCTATCCAGTGTTGTCTGCAAGCCCTGGAGGCCAGCTCTTTCATGGTAGCACCATCATGCTAGTTGCAGAGATCATTGGGTGCAGCTGCATGGCAGTGAAATAATGATTTAGAAATTATTCTGGTAGCTTTCTGTTATGTGCTGGCTGACTGGAGCATGACTAAAATCAGGGGTGATCATGCTTGATGGTAGGAAGGAGGAGGAAATCTGTTGGATAAATGGTCCAGTGATTCAGGGCTAGAGTTATTCTGGAGTCATCACTTCTAGATGGGAAGTTACCATAGCAACAAAAAAATGCTTTCTTTCAACATTTCCAATCAGAAATGTTACCCATCCTCTTAAATAACCACTTTGGGCTAATTTTAGAATTTTTCTGCATTTTAGAATACTTGCTTCCCTGGGATGTGTGCTACCTTAGGGTAATGTAGTATGTGCCTGTGTGCACCTGTTAATTTGAAATGGAGAATTTGTCTGGGAATAGAGGAAACAGGAAAATGCCTTTTCCTGTTCTGAGTAATGAAAAAATACAGGTGGTGGTGGAAAGTAGCCAATTCAGAAAAACACCATTAGGCTTAATAACAATACTGAAAGTACAGAATCCTGTGCAGTAATAATGTTTATGATGCATCTTAATTAGCATTTACTGCTTAATACTCGGTAAGTCATTGCTTCCTAATTTTTAGTACTGTTTTTCTTTTAGCTTAGTCTAGCAATATTTTTGTTTGTAATGCTTTTTAAATTTTCAATTAGTGGATAGAAATTACCTTGCAGATCACTTGTATTTCAACATAAACATTTTTAAACATTTAGTGTCTGAGATTAAAAAGTGAAATAGTCTGAAAAATGCAATGTAACAGGTATTACTTGTACATAAATGTTTTCAATTTGATGATGTATTCCATTTTTACTGGAACAAGTTCTAGAGTGTTTTTGGTAACTGAGACTTAAAATATTCCCTGTACTGTCTCCCCTTGTTTGTTCTATAAGGCTGTGTAAGGGGTTTTGCTTTTATAATATTAATATATTATTATTATAATATTAAATTTGAAAAATGGTCATATTAAAAGTGTTTAATAAAACCTAAATGTTGCTTTCAGTCATCCTTGATATATTAAGTGCTGTGTGTATAATATAATACAATTGTTAATCTATTTTTGAGCATATATTCTTTCCCAGTCATGCTACTAGAACAAAATTTGAATGAAATTACTGTCTTGGAGACTCAAAAGGTAGATATTTATGTATAGTAACATTTCCATGCACACTGAATATATACACTACAAGACTATGCAAATTGTTGATGAATAAGGTTTTCTGGGAATACTTTGCAGAACATGAAGAAAATTGGTTTATCTTGTTTTAGCAATGTATCTATGAAAACGTCACTGATGTTATTTCATGCAGGAATGAAGCTGCTTTCATACCTATAACACTTAACAAAATTCTAATTAAATCAAGTCAAACTGCCAAAGTACCAGTGTTACAACTTGATTTTCATCACGAATCCCATTCCCATCTGATTTTTTTCACTATTCCTGATCTCATGGGCACTTCTGGAGAAGAATATGGTCTTTCCTGTAAGCCAGAAGTGCCAAAGTATATTTTAAGACGTGTGTACTTCTAGTTTGCAAATTTGACAGACTTCTACAGCAAATTAAGGGCCTGCAAAATGAATTACAGTATTGCAGCAAGAGGTCCTTGTCAGCTGCTTGTATATTTTTAGTGTAGATCACTCCTAGATATTTTATCATTCTTGTAATGAATGTCATGAAATTATTTTGAAAGTTAACTATTGCCTCCTTTAAACCTGCTTTTCCTCCTTCAAAAAAAAGAAAGTAATGAGAGAGGCAGCACCACAAGTTGTGACAGGCTTTCATTAATGATGCATTTATTCAGCTTAAGAGAGAGCACTGTCAAGTGTAGTCAGGGAAATAACAGCAAACTGGAAACCTGTAGTGGGAACCATTTTTCTGTGTTTATGTTATAAACTTCATACAGAGGTACAGTGACAGTCTAATAAGGATTATTACAGTAAAAGCAACTTGCTTTGAGTAGGCAGTAAACCACGACAAATCTTAATGTATGTTTTAGAAGCTGTTACTACAATAGTAGTTACTACAATAGTAAGACTCACTCCTTTGTATCAAAGCTTGACTGCCCTGGCCAAGCTTAGAGCTCTGGCAGCAAGGCACAGGATGAATAGGAAGTGAAAGGTTCACCTGCTGTAAATAGACAAGTTTCTCTGGTCCCTTTGAAGATGAACTTAAATACCTGGGAGACCTGGACTTCTAAGTGGGGAGAGGTCAGTGTAGCTGAGGAAATACATTATTTGAAAATTTCTTTTCAGTTTTCTGGCGACTTCAAATAAATGGGCTACTGCATGTACCAAGGTACAGAAATGAATCCTGAGCAGAACAACAGGTGGCAATACATTCAGAGGATACTGGATACAATAGTTTAATTAAAAGCATATTCATTTTCAGTTATTTCTGTGACTAAAATGGCTTTTTAGAAGATTTTTATTTCTAAGTTCAGCTGTGATTAATTGCTTTAATTTCTTTTTAAACAGGTGTCAAACAAAAAATCAAATAGCACTCCTCCCCCAGCACAACTATCTAAAATCAAAGTACCAGCACCACAGACTGTAGTGAAGAAGGAAAAGCGTCAGAGTTCTTCAAGGTTTAATGTTAGCAATAACAGGGAGCTTCAAAAACTGCCAGCTTTAAAAGGTATGTCTTTCCAAAGTAGAATTACTCTTGTGGGGAAATTTGGGCATGAGACTGAGAAGCATCTGAGCTATCATACTTCCAATATTTGGACAGTATCCATAATACATCAAGTTATGCACATATTCAAACTGCACATGCTTGCACTGGCTGTTTTTTTCTTTTGTTTTATCTGCATTTGAGGACTTACAGTATGTTAGCTTCTTGGCAATCAGTATAGGCAATGTCTGTGTGACAGCATATTAAAATTCAGACTACCCCAAATATTCTGGGATCTCTTTGCAAAATGTTAGGCAGCTGTCCTCAGTGCAGTGTGCTCAAACCTTGCTTTGTTTGTGCTAAAATTTCTCTTGACATTGTTAGCAGACCTGGTCTGTCACTATGTATGGGTCTGTTTTTCCTGAGCATGTGTCAGGCAGAGTGGTGCCTTCTTAGTGCACATGAATTTCTCCTTTGTTGATTTTAAGGCCTTGTTATCTCTCAGATTTATATTTACTTCCACCTGTGACAAAAAGCTGATGATAATTGATGTGTTTTCTCTTACTAACCCACCTTTTATCATCTTTATTTGCTCTGAAGGCTTATTTAGAGGAAACAAAAAAAAAGGCAATTTTGAAGTATGTACTGCTTTACATTATTCAAGACTGGCAGCCTAATAGATTGCTGAAATGTTGAGTAGTACTGGTGTAGGCAATGTGAAATTATTGGGGAAATTATTGGATTCTTTG
>WEIU01005352.1:0-12019 GCA_013389925.1 Aegithalos caudatus | reverse complement strand
GTGTTGATCTGAGCCTTTCCATGGGCAGTTCATCTCCTGGTGATGACGTCCTGTCCTTCCTCAGCTTGAAACCCTCTCTCACATGACTAATGGCAACGGTCCATGGACAGCAATCAAAATAGTGCCTAGCCTCTTCCAGCTGGATAATGAACCCAGAAGGACTCTTCTAAATAGAGGAGCAATTGTGTTGACCAACTGTTCAGCATTCCTCCACACTCAGTGGGATAGCCCACACTGCAGCTGCAGAGGTGACCTAAGAGCACTCACTGGAGAGCTAAACTTTGACACACCTCCAACAGTTCTTACTTGGATCCCAGAAACATTCCCAGTGGGGAATCACAGTACTGAGTACTATTCTACTTTTCTACAGTTTCAGGGGGGACTTCAAAGAAATGCTGCAATTGGATGTGTAGTTACAGGACTGACACAACCTAGGAGTGCCTTGGGATGCAATTCAACTTCTTCCATGATGGAAGGGTTATCCCAGCCCAGAAAACCACCCTCCCTGCTGACTGGGAGTGCCCCACTGCAGATGCCATGCACTTGCTGTCCTGCTCTGATAGATGCTCTTTGAACTGTTGTGCCCTGATCCTGTTTTCTTACAGGCTTTACTCTTTGCTTTGCTGTGATATGGAGGGATGGTGGACAGCTAGGTAAAACTCAGACTTTGTTTTGTTTCCCCAGATCAGCTGTCAAAAAGGCCATGTTCACATCTGCCCTCTCTTAACTCGGCGGCTGGAGACCCCCAGAGTGACCCCCACGGCACAGCTTCCCAGTCAGCAGGGGTGTTACGGAGGCAGTCCAAGCCTGTGGTAGCCTTTATTTAATGTGTAATCCTGGGCTTGATGGTCTTGGGGGTAGAGGAGGAGGTTGGTAGCTCTGGGTCAACACCAGAGGTGTCCTCTCCTGATGTCCATCATGGGTTTGCTGTCTCAGCTGGAGAGAGTCCCACAGCTTCTCAAAACTGCAATTTCTCTGTGTAACAGGAGAAGGGTGATTCTTATTGCCACCCATTGCACTGGGAAACTAAATTAATGCTTGGGAGCGACCTTTTGGTCCTCTGAAGGGAGAGTTTACACAACAGCGAGATATTGTTGGTTGTTATACAGACCAATACTGAAAAAACAGCTGTCACAACAGAGCAGAACAATGGCTTGTCCTAATGGTTTCTGCTTTTTTTGACTTTTTACTGATGTTTTTCCACGTTTCTTTCCTTAGGAGATGACCGAGAATGGTAGTCATCAGCTGGTGGTAAAGGCCAGGTTCAATTTTAAGCAGACCAATGAGGATGAGCTCTCTGTTAACAAAGGAGACATTATTTATGTCACCCGAGTTGAAGAAGGGGGCTGGTGGGAAGGTACCTTGAATGGAAAAACAGGCTGGTTCCCAAGCAACTACGTCAGAGAAATCAAATCCACCGGTAAGCAAATTGCTTTCAAGGGCTGATTGAATGACAGTGGCACAATGCACTGAGGACCCTCATGCCTCTGGGAAATTGCTGCTATTTATTAAAGGGCCGTTTGTGCACTTCAGGCAGCTGGGCTGATGGAAGGATGAACGGAAGGGTAACACGCTATGTTTCGGATGAATTGCTTGAGAGCTGCTTCACCCTCTTCCCAGCACGTTGTGCCTTTCTCTGCCCCCCCGAGCCCCAGCAGCGTGGAAGCAGGGATATTGTCAGAGGGTGAAGACAGAGATGGATGTGGGTCCCCTTTGTCCTGGGGAGCCGTCAGGGCATTCCAGCGTCTGAGCACAGAAGTAGCTATTTGTTAGAGACCTTGGTCAGGCAATGTATTTGTGTTTGATCCTGGCTTTTCAGGCATCAGTGGAATGGATGCTCACCACCACGGTGTGGAANTGTGGAATCCAACAAAAACTGCAGGGCCACAGGGCATGGTCCCCGTTTTGGTCCATAATGATGATTGATTTCACAGAGTACATTTTTCCCCAGATGCTTCTGCTACAATATTGAGAAAGGAAGAGGGAGGGTATGATCTGTTCAGATGACATCTGCCTTTATTGAACTGTGTCTTGCATGTCCTTAATGTTTTCTGTGATGTGGTTGTACCAAGACATGGGGAGCTGATGATGTGAAGCCTCATGCCAACTGCCCTGTGGCATTACACATCCATTCAAGCAGCTCACCCCTGCCCAGGCCTTTGTGTGAGACTAAGCTGGTTTTTGGCAAAATGCTACTTAACTCCTTAATGTGCCTTGAGGACTTATCATAGACAGAGACTGGTTATGTGCTTGGTGCTGGTTCTGTGCCTCAGGATCTGCTCTGACCTCAAACACTGAGATGCCAGCAGTGGTCTGCAAAGTAGCTGCAAAATGTGCAGCCTGTGAGACATCCTTGCTTCTACCCTTGTAAAAATAAAGCAAAGGAGGGAAGAAAAAATGTAATGATTTAGTGCTCAGAATTAGGTCAGTTTTTATTTAATTCTAAACGAAAAAAAACATTGTTAGTATATCTCATCTCCCACTGCTTCCCTCTGGGAAATGATGTCTGAGCTGGAGCAGGAAGCTGCAGCAGGGATTGAAGGCTTGTCTGGCACAACTCAGGAATCACTAATTAACTCAGTGAGGGGAGAACAGAGATGTTTTAAACAAAGGAGAGCACGCTTGAGTCCTGTAGGGAAAATCAGATGGGAGCTGCATGACATGATGTACCTCAATGAAGTGAAGGGCCATTCTCGCTTAGATTCTCATCTAAGTGCCCATCATATTTTTCTGTCTGCAGAGCTTTTCCCTCCAGATCCTCTCTTGGCACCATTTCATGTGGCAGGAGGGTTCATTGCCCTGGTGTCTGTGCTCAGGAGATGTGTCTGTATTGCAAGTGAGGAATGAGGGGCCATCAGTAAACCCTCCCTGCCCCAGGAACGCTGCTGGGGAGCTGCCTTTCCCACCTCCACAGTCTCAGACTTGTCACTCTGAATGGAGTTACCTGTTTTTCAGCAGTGTCCATACATCTGCTGTGTCCTAGGTGCACCCTTTGGGTGGGAATGGTCTGTGATTCTCTGATGTAACTGTGGAGCTGAGCCTTTAGCTGGAAGTAACAGGAAGCACTACAAGGGCGATAATTAGACAGTACATAAAGAGGCTAAATTTATCAATTTCAAGTTTCTCCTCGGCTATCAGTGTGAAAGTAATTGCCTTGTGTGAGCGATTGCAGGGAGCAGGAGAGCCTGGCTGCTCCACGTGGCACGGAGCTGTTTCAGTGCAGGGTGGCCAGGACTGGGGCAGCCTGGCACTGCCTGCCTGTCCCAGTCCAGAGGAGGAATGGTGTTACTGGGAAAGCCATGCTGCTGGAAGGGAAGGAGCTTCTCTAGGGAAGGAAAGCTGGAGCAGGGATTTGTCCACGCGTGTGTGTGTGTGTGCACTTATGAGCAGCGCTGCAGGCATCCACAGGGATGAGAATTGATTTCCAGGGTTTTGTGAGCTTTTAATTTAATTTTACCTTCATTCAGAGAAGTGACTATGAGGATGGGAGGTCAGCATATTGAATGGGGTTGGCTTCAAGTGCCTTGTGAATCACCTGGGAAAAAACACAGTATCTGTCATTTCTGACAGACATGGAGTTTTAAAACCAAATTCAGTGGGCCAGGTGAAGCAACCCTGCTGTTCCAAACATTTCCAGATACTGGGCTGCTGCCAGGGATTTTGGGGCAAACCTGGATGTTGGTTGGCAGGGGCTGCACGAAGCTTCTGGTGTGACTCACTTGGCCACTGTCAGTGTCGTGCATGCCACTGGTTTCATCCTAGATTTTTGTAAAATGGAGAAACAAACCCTGCAATTGAAGTTTTGTGGTCACAGGGGTGAAGTTACATTTGCTGGACATAATGTAGCAGTGTCTTTTTCTGATGGATTAATGGGAGCTGTGCATTGTAATTTATTCGTGGCTTTTTTTTTTTGTACAGATAAACCACTCTCTCCCAAAGCATTAAAAGGACTAGAAAACACTCAGCTGACAAAGAACTATTACCCTGTGGTAAGTTTTAAAGTGCTTATCATACATTTTAATAAGTACCATGTTATTAATCATCTGGCTCCTTCCCTTAAAAATCATGAAGCAATTTGTAACAATTGGGGATGTGACTCTGTTTAAATGCAGCTGTTTCCATTCCCTTGATTCAAGGCCATTGAGACAATAAACCACAAATGAAGGTGGCTGCAAGCTGTCAGAAGTAGAGATTTGAAGCAGACAACTGAGATAGTTATAAGGGGGGATGGCAGTTTTCAGATCAGTGCAGGGGGATAAGGCACAGCCTTTCCTGTTGATAAAAGTGGGGAGATAATTCATGCTGTAAGCAAGCCAGATCAGGGCTCTGGCCCTTTTTGTGGGTTTGGCTGGAGATGTTACACCCCAAGGTGCCTGTCCTGTGCCTCTGCCAGCAGCTGCTGCCCTCGGAGGATGGGCAGCTGCCACAGCTCATGGCCTGGCTTTCTAACTGGCCGTGGCTTTGGAGAAGGTTCACAATCATGAATTGCTGCTGCAGAAGGGGTGGGGAATTATCCTCTCCTTTACATATTGCTGCCAAAGCAAGGAGGTCTGGCAAAGCAGGGGCAGTTTCCTGCCCCCTGTATCCAGGCTGTGCTGTAAGAAAGTGAGGGTGCCTCGTGTGAGCATCCCTGGCTGTCAGTGCTGGAGCTTAATCCTGCTCATCAGTATGTCTAAATATATTTCAAGCAAAGCAAAGCAGAACCAGTATGTCCAGGGGAACTGGAAACCACCTCCACTGTCTCCAGAGCTGATCCACACTAAGAAACCGGAGTGCTGACTGGTGGTGTGCAGGCACTGAGTTTGCCTGCTATGTAGCCAGAGACAAACCAGCTGCTGAGATGGATTAGCAGGACCAAACCCAGGTCATTACATCCCTGAAGTGGCAAATGATGTGTGCCCTGGCTTGATCTGCCACAGAAGCCATCCTTGGTGCAGCCTTTAACACTCGCTTTCCAGACCTCCCCAAGTTTGCAAAGTAAAATTTCAATATTTGACCACCAGGACTTTCCTGAGTGTTCCAGGTTCTGCATTAAGAAATGTAATGTCTGGACTTAAAATACACTTCCATGCTTTTACAGACTTGGAAGCTGATGTCATGTTCTTTTGACTAATTTGCTAGTACAAAGACCTTTTCTCAGTCCTCTGTCTCTCACCCTAGGTGTTGCAAAATATTCTGGAAACAGAACGAGATTATGCAAAGGAACTACAGTCACTTCTGGGAACTTACTTAAGACCCCTCCAGGCCTATGATAAGTAAGATAAAAGGGCATCTGAGGTGGAGAACACACTTTGGGAGCCTTGGGGTTTCAGGGACAGAGGGCACGTGTTTAGACATTGTGCAGTCAGGAGAGATGGGAGAGTGGTATCCTAAGGCCTCTGTATTTCAGTCACTGCTCCCCTCCCAAAATCTTCATGTGGGAAAATTGTTTGTGCTCTCAGCCTTGTAAGCCTAAATGAGGGTGGTATGAGAGTGACTCTTAGGATGACAGAAACAGGCACATTAGCTTTGGAAACATCCAGCCTCACTCAAGGAACAAAGAAGCGCCTATCTGTAGGACCCTCCTCCCACAGGGAAACCCGTGGCATGAATCCCTGAAGACAAAACTCTGTGTCTGTGCACACCTCCTTCCCCACCTCTGGCTGAAATCCCATCTGTCTGTGTGTATTAGACAGTTAAAGGTCTGAGAAGATTAGTGGGATTAAGTGATTAAAATCCAATTAAGATAATCTTTGGCAGCAGAAGTCTTCTCCAGGAGACTCTGGTCTGTTGCTCACAGATCATGAATTTTGTGTCCTGTCCAATGCTGTATCTGGGGAAGGAGAAATTTTTGTGTCTTTTTGGAAGGACTGCTGATCAATAAAAATGGGGTGCTCCTGAGGGCAACTCTTCTCTGATGGTGACTGGCAATGTGGCTCTTCTAGGCTCAGTGCTGGGGACATCATGGCATTGCTGGGAAACATGGAAGAAATCTCTGCTTTTCAGCAAACACTGAACCAAGCCTTGGAAGAAGTTGCAAAGTAAGTTTGTGTCATAGCACTGAGGTTGTTAAGCTTTTCTGCTGTGGCTAAAAATAATTGAAAGACATGTTGATTAATGCTCCTCCTGGCTGCTGTCTTAGACTTGTTAAATATAGAAGAAAATAACTGGGCTGGGGAAAGGTGGCAGGCAATGCTTTGGCAGGAGAGGAGGTAGAAGGATCCCTGACATTGCTGGGGTTATGGCATCTGCTGAGTGACTGTCACTAGACCTGACACAGAAGTGTGCCTAACCCAAAGGTGCAGATGCATGCAGGGTGGGAGATCTGGCAGGCATGAAGATGGGAATTGCCAGAGAGCAAGAGCAAATTATTAGAGGTGATAATTTCCTGCAGGGAAGCTGACAGACATATCTACTATTAGCTAAGGGCTGAAAAGAGATGGGGAAAGTCTGAATATTTGGAATATATTCAGGCTGTGGCTTCTCCTTCTTTCTCCCTCTTTTCATACTCATGGGCAGCCCAGAGTGGGAGCCCTGCACTGCCCCTAGTTCCAGCACACATCCTCATCATTCCAGCTGTAGCTCTGCTGGTGATACATATCAGGTGGAGTCACAGGTTGTCTGGGGCTGATAGTGGGTTGTGATGCTCACTGTCTGCACCACAGGAACCCAGACCCACCTGAGGGTCCCCCTCTTCCTCCTCCCCAGGTGGCAGGCATGGGTATTTTGCTCAGTGCTGCAGCTATGAGGCGACCTGGGAACTTCCCTGAGCAGGGGGTAGTTCCTGGGCAGGTCCCTGAGAGTGCTGAGGCTGCAGGGTGCATATCCAGAGGCTTAGCATGGCTGGTGTGTTGGTGTCTGCAGGCTCCCCGAGAACCAGCAGCGTGTGGGAGGCTGTTTCATGAACCTGATGCCCCAGTTCCGCTCCCTGTACCTGACCTACTGTGCCAACCACCCTTCAGCAGTCAATGTCCTCACACAGCACAGGTGAGTGATGGAGAAGAAGACTCAGACTCCTTAAAAAAGTTAACCTTTGTGTTTAATTCCTGCCCTGACATGGCCATTGACCTGTGTTTTGACAACAGAGCAAGGGTATTTCCTGCTGCTGGGGCTTTGGGCTTTTCAGCAGGGCCTTTCAGCTTAAGCATGAAGACAACTCACACTGCTTGTGTTCAGAGCTGATCTCACAGGTCCTTTTTGCACATACAGGACTCCCACCTTGGGTCAAACAGGCAGCCTCAGCTCTGGCAGTAGCATCTTCTGTGATTGTTGCTTGCTAAAGGGGCCAGAGGCTGTTTCAGACCCACTGCTCCAAGTGCTCATACCCTGACAGATGGGAGGGTGGTACCATGGTGGGGGGGCACATTGCTGCAGAAGGAGGATGGTCATCAAGTCACCCAGCTATCACCCAGTTACCCAGTTTATTAATTTAACTTCTTTTCAACCAAATGGTTGATTTTCAGGATCATTGGTAGATCACATTCATAACACCTTTCTTCAACGTGACCCACATTAGTAGGCACTTGAATTTGTGTAATGTCCTGCTCAAAAGTGTGCCAAACCAAGATGCTACCACTGTGTCATTCCTAATGCAGGTTAACTGTCCTCCCTGCAATGATGGGAAAGCCAGGACCACATCCATAGTGCTTAAGTCTTCCCATTCTGCAGTGGGAACTCACAATGTATTTACTTACCTGCTGAAGTTCAGCTTTAATTCAGTGTAACAACAAGCCTGGCTCCAGCAAATTACTCTTTCATGCGATTCCTCAGTCTGACCCCTTTTCCTAAATCAACCAAAGAATCAGCTTTGGCAAATGTGCTGACACACACAGAAGCCATGTCTGTGCAAACACCTGCACCACAGCTCCCAGCAGGGCACCAGAGCATTGCTGCAGCCTCCTCCAGACAGCACCAACCTGTGCAGCCCTCTCCTCCTGCACCAGACACCTGGCCCTGTGCCACCTTGCCGTGCTGGGGGACCAGCTGCTGGCAGCGATGTGCCCCAGGGGCTGTGCATTCCAACACCTGTGGCACGAAGCATCCCCTCCTGCTTTCCAGGGAAGAAGGGTCTTCCTGGGCTAGGAGCTCCCTGCCTGCTCCATGGAGTGGGTGGTGGGCTGGCAGTGCAGAGAAGGGATTTTGTGCTGCCTTTAAAGAGGCACTACCCCAGCTCAGAGCAGAGCCCTGGCCGTCAGGAGAGCATGGGAGGCAGCAAAACACAGCCCTCAGCTCTGAGAGCCCTCGTTGTTGTTGTTGTTGTTGTCTCTTTTTATAGCGATGAGCTGGAGAAGTTCATGGAGAGCCAGGGTGCGGCCAGCCCAGGCATTCTCATCCTGACCACAAGCCTCAGCAAACCCTTCCTGAGGCTGGACAAATATGTGACCCTGCTGCAGGAGCTGGAGCGGCACATGGAGGTAAGGTGGGGTGTGAGGCTGCAGGGCAGGATCTGCCCCCTGACGCTGCCAGAGCTGCTCCCTGAGCTTCAAGAGACACCTCTGCCTCTTGCTGTTTGAGCATCATGTGGCTAAAAGCACTTACCACATCTCCAAGGAGATGTCCCCTGTACCCCAGACATTATCCACCTTTCAGATTGAAAGTGAGAATCTGGTGGAAGAGTCTGAGGAATATTGTGGAAATGCATTGCCTGCTCCTCACCCATCCTCAAAGATGGGCCATTTCCAGCACAAGCAAAGCAGAGTCCAAGGTCGGGCTGCAGCTGCTGTTTATTTGCACAGCCAAGAATAAATCTGTGTTTTTGTTATCATTTGATGAGATTCCTAAGCCTGGCCACTCACTCCTGTGGCTTGCAGGCACATTCCCAGGGTTGTGCTCCTGGGTGGAGGCAGAGCTGCACAGAAATGGATCTGGCAGCCAGCACAGACACAGGGGTGGAGAGCTACTCCCTGGGAGCAGGGAGAGCAGCCAGGGCCACAGAGACTTTCTTGGCAAGAAGCAGGTCTCCTTCAGGACATTTCTTGCCCCAGGGACTATAGAGATCTCTGCTATTGGAGCTCTGCTGCTACCTGCTGGGGCACTCCAGCTGCAGGNCTGCTCACTGCTGGGGCACTCCAGCTGCAGGAAGGCAAAACTTAGGGGTGGTGCAAGAGGCTGAAGAAAACAGAAGTAACAGTCTGTTTTTAAACACGATTGCCTTTCCCCCTCATCCAGTTCGAATTACCACTTAATTCAGCACACTTATCCATGACCTACAATCAAATCAAAGGATTAAAACTTCTGTGCTTGAGCCAGGGATACTCCTGCATAAGAGAGGGCATGAGAGCGTGCAGGGTAGGCACACTGCAGACCTACCTGTACCCTCTCACCTGGCTGAGCTGAGCTGAGCTGCAGGGACTGAGATGAGCCTGGCTGCAGCCACCGTGTCTGTGCAGGGATAACGTGCCCTGTGCAAGATATGCATTGTGCTCTTTGCCTGCTCTCTGCAGGCAATTCAGCAGTGGATTCAGGGACACACACGTCCCCTGTTTCTCTTCGTTTCTAAGCTGGGTGTGGGAGTTTTGTTGCATGAATCAGTAGGGCTGAGGTTTAAGCTGTGATGCTGTGGGAAGAGGATGGCTGTGAGCAGTGTGGATGTACACCACAGCATTCCCTGCACTGCTGCAGAGCTGCTGAGGGGGCAGGTGTGTTCAGGGCAGCCACTCATCCCACATTCCAGATGAGCAATCCCAGGCTGCAGGGACAGCTCCATCACAACCTGGACACCATACAGTTTGCTTGGCATGAGGACTTGGTGGTGGGGAGCAGGGCCCTGGATCCAGGAGAAAATTCTGTGAGAGTACTGGCATACAGCTGGGATCAGAGATAAGGGGCACCATTTTGCTTTTACCTGGCCCAAGAGCTCAGACATGCCCTCCCAGAAACCCAGAGGTGAAGCCCCTTGATGCTCGTGGATTTCTGCCCTTGGTGGGACAGTGGCTGGAATACTTGGCACATCAATGGAGGTTTCCTTCCTGAAGGTACACCCTGCACCACTGCCTGTTTTCATTGATTTTTCTTTGCAAGTCAGATTTGTTCTAAGTCCACTCGTACCTACTCTCACTCTGGCCACTTCACAATCCTTAAATTGGTGTCAGTGAATTGCATAGCTCCTTTAGCCATGCCATGTTGAAGTGGATGGCCGGGAAGGTACCTGGGGGACTTTGACATTCTGAAGCCCATGCTGCCTGTATGTTCAGGCCTGGGTGTACTGGGGCTGTGGGTGATGCTCAGGGTGGGTGCCCCTGCTGCTGATGGCTGAGAAATTTGTTCTCCCTTCACTAGGAGGCGCATGCAGATCATGAAGATGTTTTGAAAGCCGTCACATCCTTCAAGTCCCTTGTGGTAGGTGGCAATTCTTAAAATAGAGAACTCCATTTCAGGTCTCCATTTCATAAAGAATGAGTCAAGCCTGACATTTGTCTCCTCATTAGGAAAAAAGGGCTTTTGGAATGGAAAACATGGGTTACAAAGAAACTTAATTTGACATTTCCAGCCTAGAGCTGGTCCTCTGGCTGCAGCAAGTGCACACTGGCTCTATGGTGCCAGGGCAGAGTTTATGGTTCTCCAAGTTTCTCCTCCATTACTGAAAGCCACGTGTGGACTGTGGTGGTAGCAGGGTCCCTTTCATCTCCTGTTGCCTCCATTTCCTAATCATTTGCCACCTGAAACTAGACCTCCCTTGCTCACTGAGGGACAGGTCAGCATGGGTGTGACTGACCCAAGTGCTGGTGCCAATGGGAAGTTCCCCTCTGAGCCCATGGAGTAACTCTTGCTTGTGCTGAGGTTTGCTCCATGGGCATCAGGAGGCTTGGACCACATTCCAGTAATTGGTGTCTGCAGGTGCCATGGCCATCGGTGGGGAACAGAGAGAAGGGATGAGTCAGAGATAACAAACCTATTTCTGTGAACTCTGTCACCTGCACCCCTCAAAGTCCTGCTGCACTGAGATGAAATAGAGGGGGAAAAGCCATGTGCACAAAGGTTTTACCTGGAAAAGCTTTTTTCGGTTATTAAAAATTCTGTAGTCTCTCTTGCTTTGTAGCCACAGAGAACCTTTCACTATAACTACACCAGATATGGTCCAGCTTCCTTCCTTTAGCACAACAGTTGTCACACGTTTGTGACAGATGCAAGTGTTTGGTGGTGCAGATAAAAGATGGGGAGGAGAAAGTTCATAGAAAACAGGAAAGGGCGATCATGTTACATTTACTTNGCCCCTTGTGATGGGCATGTGATCCTGTCATAGGGCCAGGAAGGCTCCTGAGCAAAGGCAGGGAGGGAGCAAGGAGCCGCTGTGATTCACAGCGATGCCTCTGCACAGACTGTGATGAACTCCTGTGGATTACATTTGGATTTTTATCCTGGGAAAATTTGATTTGGACACTTGGGGAGCCATCTAAACATAGAACAGTTGTAGAACCAGAGTAAACCCCCACAGTTTGGTTCAAATGTATGTGGTTTCAAATTAGACCCAGTGCAGCCTCTCTCTTTGAAAAGCTGGATGGTCAATGAATTGGAAAGGAGGAAAATCTCTGTCAGAAAAAGGGGTTTGGAAAAAAACAAGTAGTTGATGAAAACAGCCCTGGTTTGGCTTTGCAGAAATTTTCCCTGTTGGCAGAGGGGTCAGTTAAAGAAAGTATTGCTTGGATTTGTAGGACTCTTTGTTCAGTCAGCATTGTCCTCTCTTGCTGAGAGCTGATGAGAGACTGGTCGTTCCCTGGAGCTTCTCCAGTCCCCAGCTGCCCAACAGTGGTGCAGTCTTTTCAATTACAGCACTTTCAGAAGATTCTTTTTTTGTGCTAACCTACAGCACCATCCAGTCCTGTTTTTTGGGTTCCCAGATTTTGGTTAGAAAATATCCACTCATCTGACTTGTGGGGACTTTGCAGTGCTACAAGTTCAACTCTGCTGTTTGGACAAAATGGGCAAAATCCCTCTAAGCAGTAGCAAAATTAGAGACATTTAACTGTGCAGCTGTCTTGGTTTGGAAATTGTGACCCTGAACGCCCAGAGGTAGGGCTGGTTTGGAAAGAAAAGTTTGCTC
>WEIU01005350.1:59349-83582 GCA_013389925.1 Aegithalos caudatus | reverse complement strand
CTGACCGAGGTGACCGCCCTCCTCTCCGGACGCGTCTCGAGAGACACCATCAGGGCGCGGAGCGGGCTGAGGGGGTCGTGGGTGTAGGGCTCGCGGCCGGAGAGCGACTGTAGGCCTGGCGGGGACCGGCATCCCCGGGCAAGGCACCGCCCTATGCGGTTGGTGCTCGGGAATGCTCGGGGTCCCCGGGGGTCCTGAGCGCTCGGGACTGATCCCCAGGCGGTCCTGAGTCTTTGGGCGTTAGCCTTATCCGGTCCTGAGCACTTGGGACTGCTCCCGGTGGCGTTCTGAACCTTGGGGACTGATTCTTTGGGAGCTCCTGAACCCTTGGGATCTATCCATAGGGTGTCCTGGCCTTCAAGACTGATCGACAGGGCGTTCTGAGCCGTTTTTAACCACTCCTGAAACAGTAGCATTTGTTCCTCAGGCTCCTGTGGTTGTAGCAGTTGTTTTATTGCTGTGGTTAATAAAAGTGTATTACCTGCTATCAGAAATCCATAACCTGTCATTTACTCAGGGAGGTTGTGCCAGGAACAGGCATGTTCTCCAGTCTCCAAGGAACGGGAGCTCTTGATTTGGATACAGAAGTTCTTTTAAGTCAGTTAAACATCCAAATTCTCTATTTTGCTGGGATCAGAAGGTATTTTGCATTTTTGGGGTAAATAGATCCATTTTTGGTTGCTGGCTGCTATGCCTTGTTAAGGCTTGTTAAGAACCAGGTGTGTTTAATTTGTAATTAAGTAATATTTATATGTCAGTCTATCATTCCTTCTGGAACTATTCTATACAAAAGGTATGTTACAAAAGCATGTCCTTAGTTTTCCTGTGGAAGTTCTTATTAATCTGTTTTTTCACGGACTTAACATTTAAGCCTTTGTTTTGTGAGTTAAAATCAAAAGACTAATTCCTTATGAGACAAGAACTGCTTCTTGGGCCTTGTATTCTGCCTTTCATTATCTTGTTTTATGAAAAAAGACCAAGTGAACCACTTTAATGACTGCATAGCTGTGTATGTGCATTGAAGTTATTAATAATTCTTAATGCTGTAAAGCTTACCTCATATTTTTTCTCATAATTTGATTTAACAGTTACCTTCCAAATAACCCAACTGCCTGTTTTGTTTTAACTTGAGAAAGACTATGTAGTTTTGTGCTGAGTGCCCTCATGGTTTTAGCAAGGATCTATTCCCTTTAAATTTGACTGAGCATCCAAAATGGGACAGATTTAGGATCCCCTCTGTTTGCAATTCCATGAGTTCTTTCAGGACTAGGACCTGCATGTGCTGACTAGGCTGTTGTGCTGGTGCTGGGCTGGAGTTGGGGATCACACCGGCACCCCTGTCCATTTGGAGGGCTCCAGAGCTTTCTCTTTCCCTCTGTCTTTGTCCTACCATGCTTAGCTCTAGTTCATTTTATTTTTCACAACAGGGATAATGTGGAATGGTCAGAAGAGCAGGAAGCCAGTGCCAGGAGTAAAGTTCAAGAGAACAGCTCACAACTCTTGCCACGAGATAAACAAGGTACTTATGGAGAGTGTCCTCATGTGAGTCTTAGCTTTGTGCCAGGAATGGAGCAGTCTGGCCAGAGCCACATCAGAATATCATCAATTCCTCCCTTCCCCCTCTCCCAGTCACTCAGAAGACATTAACACGTTTGATAATGGGAAATTGAGGAGAAGGAACCTTTCTGTTCTTAATTTACCTCTCTGTGACTCTTCCAGCTTCACTAGAGACTCCTGGTTGGGAGGAGTCAGATTGGGTTGAGCTTCTTTGTTGTGTTTTGTATGTTAAATACTTAGTGTTCATTGTCAGAAAACCTCTTCAAGTGTAGAGCTGTTGCCTCTGCTTATTTCTGCTCTTTAAATCTTAACTGCTAGTAGCCAGTCTCTTTTTGCTGGCTTGCTGTGGAGTGAGCCCTGAGATGATTTTCTCTTTAAAGGGTCTGATAAAGTAGCATCCATATCTGTATCTGCAGAGTGAACAAACTGCATGAGAACAATTTCATCAGAGAAAGAAATTTTTTTTATCTCAATTGTTTGTCCTCAGACAGCAGAAGGATCCCAAAGTTTTGATTTGTTTTGATTTAAAGGATACTTATCAATCCAAAATGCAGAGCTTACTTGTTTCTGAATCAAGCTCAAGGTGCTCAGCTCTGTGGTTAAGTCGTGGTTGAAATCATTCTGAGATGGTTAGTGATGCATTTCCTCCACACCTGGTCGAGATCATCTGGAAATGATGGTGAAATGGTTCTTTGGTGCGGTAAGAAACCTGTCTGATCATGACGTTGTTATACCCTGCTGAGCTCTAGGGTGGATCTGCCCCTTTTGTTCAAATTAAATTGAGTGTGTCATCTGTAAGATGATACTGAGGGCTACTGGAACTATTGAGACACTTCCAGTTGTGTTCACAATAGCAAATTTAATTACACCAGAGAGTAACCCTCCTAATTTCTTGGACTCCTAGAAGTATCCAGCAGTTTTCCATTGTGATGCCTGTTGTGTTGAGTTCATTTAAAAATCTGGTTAGCATTAAGGGGTGCTGTCATGCTTTGAGAACCTATATGCAACTAGGAAATTGTGGAGCAATTTGCTGTTGGAGCAGTTTGTCAGAGCTCCATGATGTATTTCCCAGACTGAACAATGGAGGCCAGTCAAATGTTGATGGTTACTATTCACTGGGAAGCTTGTGGAGACAATGGGATGGCTGGAAAGTAGGGAAAGCAGCCCAAGAAAATGTGCCTGAAGGGTCTGGTACTTTGAGAATCAGGAGGTCTGAAGAGGAGAACAAAGGCAGAGTATTGGTCATTATGGCTGTATTATTCTGTGGACTTCTTGGGGATGTCAGGATTTGTTCTGAAGAGTGAGGGAAGCTGTGGGGGTATGTGGAAGATGTGTCTTCTGGCTGGGAAAAGAAAGAGAAAGAAGTCAGAGTTTTTTGGTTTCCATTTGAGGCTCCATAATTACCCCCTTGTGATTCAGGAGGTCCCTGATTCTCTTCTGGTCTTTGTGAACAGTTACTTTTGTTTGCTTTTCTTTTGCAGAGTGAAGGGGTGTGTCTGGGCTTGGCTTTGGGGGTGTGCTTTTAAAGGTGAGCAGAAGTCAGGAATCCTTATCAGGAAAGTGTCCGGAGGAATCTGGCTTGCACACTGATGGCACTGTGAGCTAATAGCCCAAAAGGGCTTGAAACATTTTTGGCTGGAAGTCTTACTGAAAAATTATCATGGTCATGTTTTTGCTTAAATATTTTTCTTCCATCCATAATCTTTGTCAGCTGGCCCTTGAATTCTTGTTACTGATCCTTTATTCAGTCCTTTGAAAACACCAGGCTCCAAGGTAAATGAACTTTAAATAATGCTTCCCCACATGTGGTTTGGAGTATAACGGCTCTTTAATAGCATCCAACAGAATTTTACTGTAATGTAACAAAGGAAGAGCTCAATGTCTTGTTCACCAGTGTAATGTGGCAAAAATGTGGACAATCCAAAATGGCTGGGCTGGAATTTTGTCCCCAACATCTCAGGTAAGCATTACACTGCAGTCAGGCTGTTGTGGAATTGTTGGAGATGAGCAGGAGTCAGGATTTGTATTTTTGTTAGGTGAAGGAGTGTTTCAGCCTCAGAAGCCTTGCATATTCTTAGTACATGGGAGAAAGTCCAGGGCAGGGTATGCCAGGGTTTGGATCAATAGCATTTTTTCCAGCATTAGCAGTCATTGACTTCTTCCATATAAATAGTGCACTGACCTAGCACTGCTCATTGTGACCTACAGTGAGATCATGGCACAAACTTACTGCTTGTGTCTGGTATCATACATTAAAGTTTCCTTCAGCTTGGGGTTTAAGAACCAGGCTTCTTACAAGGAGAAAATCCTTGTAGTTGAGGTAAAGAGATTATTTTTATATATAGCTCTTTGTGCTGCAGGGATAGGTCCTACTAAAATTAGACATATGACTGATTTAGTGCTTCTTTGTTAAAGCCATTTTTGTCTATATTTGACTGAGGCTGCATATTTTTCCAAGTGTTCTGGGTTCACTTTACTGTTTCACTTTGAAACAGTTTTATGCTCTTCAGGAAGACTAATAAATACACAGCAGTTCAGCTCATAATGCCCTCTAATAATTTTTATTCAGTAATGCACTTGCTGCCCTGCGAAGATCATTGAGGAATTACTTGTTATTGGAATGCAATTGGGATTTCTGGCCATGGATGTTAATGTCTCTAGGTGATTCCAAGCATAGAATGCTATATAATTCCCAGGACAGAGAACTCATCACATTGATGAAATCACAGAAAGTCACTTGGATTTGTAGCTTCCCATGGGAGAAATAGTTTCTCTAGACTGTACTTGATCTGAAATCTCTGAGTGTGTGTGGAAATAAGTTTGCAGGTGACTCCAATTTCTCTTGATCATGGCTTTGTAAGAACTGTTTCAGCTCCCTGTAATACTCACCTTGCTCCAGGAATGACCTATTTCATGTGAAAGTGCTGCTGCTGCTCAAATTAATTTTGTTTGTCTTGAGCCTGTCCACCTTAGCTCTCCATTGGTACTTTAATGCAGTGGTCAATGTTGACTCCCCTCTTTTGTTTTAGTTCATAAATGTGTGATGCTCTGACATGCACAGAGCTGTGGAAAGCATCTAGACTGGACTGCAGCAAAATGTGGAAGACATGCTGTCCTGGTACCTGGAGGATTGTATAAATTCTAGCTGAGCTTCGTGCCAGGCCTGGAGTGTTGGCTAATTTTTCTGTTTCTCCACCTGAAAACAGGAGGAGTGTGTTAGACAGGAGCTTTCAGCTCCAGCCAGCTCTCACAAAATTCCTTAGTAGTTGTGCTCGACACTTAATGTCATGAGGCTCCAAATTAGTTGTTCCAATGAACTGAAAAAGTTAGTGTTAGAGATGGAAGTAAAACCTGGATTTCTTCATTCCAGTCTCCTTCAAAGAGACTTTTTCTGTTGCCAGCTTTCTTTGAATCCTACCAGGCGACAGAGTCTCCTCTTCTCTCTTTTCACTTTTTTAATTCCTAACAAAGTGAGTGCAAGGACAGAGGCTGAGTGTTTATGCAAATTTAAACAAAGCTGACTTTGCATCAATAATCTCACTTATTACAGCAGGTTGGTGCGTAGATATCTGCAGTGGTCCCTCACTCTGAACCATTAAACCCTGAGACCTTCTGATTTGATGCCTGGTGATGTTTTTGCTTGTGTTCACAGAAGAATATGAGGTGAATGCGAAGAAATACTGGGATGACTTCTATAAAATCCACGAAAATGGCTTCTTCAAGGACAGGCACTGGCTGTTCACTGAATTTCCTGAGCTGGCATCTAACAGGAACTCAAGCCAAAATGAAGATTCTTTGCATGGATTTAGTAACACAGAAGAATCCAACAATAAAGAACTGGGAAGCTGTGAAAATGGCCATTGCTCATTGGAAACCAGGACAGAGAGTCAGTTAAACCTGATAAAAAGCCCACCTGTGGGCCACACAGAGGAGTTGGCTGCACAGAAAGACAGTGAGCTGAGTCAGATTGATGAAGATTACCCAGGATCAGCTGCATCTTACCGTATATTAGAGGTAAGAGATGTAAATCAAAGTCACACATCAAAGCCTCCCTTGTGTCAGTGTGACTGGGACATAGAAATGCCAAACAACAGCAAGGGAGTGGATGATTGCCTTCAGTCAGTAAAATGCAAAAGTCAGAGGATAGTTTAGAACTGAGCTTATCTGTTGGGACTCTTTTGGTTCAGATGCTAAATTGGCAAAGCACAAGGACCATAAGAAGTTCACAAGTTTAAAAGCCAAACTATTGCTATCAGATGTTCAAACAAGCGTTTAAAAGTCATCTTTTGAAGAAGTTGATTATTCTACTCTGTATAGAGCTTTCCCTTGTCTTTTGTCTTTTGCTTTGTGCTGACTCCTGTTTGCCTTGGGAGGTGTGAAACAAAGCAATGAAGCCAAGAATGTAAAGATGCTCTTGGGTTTATTCCTTAGGGCCCTTGTGATAGCAGGAAATCCCAGACTGCTACAGGCTTTGTCCCAGAGAAGTTTGTGGCAGTTATAAATATTGGACTGCAGACAAGTGGTTGTGACCTTTTACTCCGCCACCTCTAGATGTTCACTGTAGATGTTACTGGATTTGTTTAATACTTAGTATTATATGAAAGTCGTGCCCTTCCAGGGAGAGTTAATATGAACCGTCCTTCTGATTTTTGAATTTAATCTGATGCTTTTAAGATTTCCTCAGACTTTGGTATTCTCAATGTGCCTTTCCTATCTCACCTGAGCAGTTTAACTAACAACTGTCACTGCAAATCCTCCATTGTGTTTTCTGCTCAGTCTGTTTCAATTTTATTTATTCTTTAAACATTCAGAGGCAAATTCCCCAAACCCAGTTGTGTGAGCCATCATCTCTTCAAATGGGAACAAGCAGAAGGAGTAATTAGAGTAAAGCAAACTTAACTTCTCTGTTGCTCTGATTTTCCATGGAAGTGAATATAACTCATCCATGGCCTTTGCCAGTGCTTCAGTGACTAGTTGTCATGCTTGGGTTTCCAGCAAAAACAGCTTTCAAAAGAGTAACTATATATAGCTTGTTATTAAGATTTTGACAAGAACTTCTTAGTGATTTCCCACATGTGTAATCCTGTTCCTCAGACCTTAACGCGCTTGGATCTTGCAGGGACACTTAAGAATGGTCACTGGCATGCTCAGCTTTACTCATGAGTTGCTCTTCATTCCGTGGCTGTAGACAGATGATTGAAAATGATCTGCATGATGTGCTGAAGGAATTATTGTCACTGTATACATTTGCTCTGTTTATGCAGGTTGGCTGTGGGGCTGGGAATACAGTCTTCCCAATTTTACAAACCAACAAGTAAGTAGTGACAAGACAAGAGGAAATTGCTTCCCACTGCCAGAGGGCAGGGATAAATGGGATATTGGGAAGAAATTGCTCCGTGTGAGGCTTGGAGCATGGGTTGCCCAGAAAGGTTGTGGCTGGCCCTTTTCTGGACAAGGCTTGGAGGACCTTGGCCAAGTGGAAGGTGTCCCTGCCTGTGGCAGGGGTGGGACTGAATGATCTTTAATGTCCCTCCCACCCTAAACCATTCTGGGATTCTGTGAAGTAATTCTCAGTAGGCTTTTACCTGCATTAGATACCAGCCTCTGAAAAACAGTTAGAAAAATGATCCATGTGTTCCTAGTTTAGACAATCTCAGGGAAAAGCCAAATGCAAATGGTATCTTTGCCCTCTGCAGCTTCAGGTTATTGTGTTTTGAGCTTGGAAGCACTTGGTTTTAGATCCAGAAAGAAAAGGAAGCAGTCAGTTCCATATGAGAATAATGGGCATAAAGGAGCAATGGAATCTGCCAGATTTTGCACAGAAACTGAAGCCCAGGATTTCTGGGCTTTGTGCATTTGAAACACTCCTTAATTCCTTGATATGAATGATGAGTTTCTTTGATTTATTGCAGTGACCCAGGCCTGTTTGTCTATTGCTGTGATTTTTCTACAACAGCTGTGGATCTTGTCCAGGTAATCTCAATGGTGACTTATGAAAATGTGAGAAGTATCTGGGGCCAAATGCCCATTAACACAAATCTATTCCAGTTGCCAGTGTCTCTCTGGTTTTGCTGGCAACTTTCTGGTTTTAGCCAGCCCTGGTGCTAACCCTTGCACTGGGAAATCTGGAAAATGAACCATCAAAGATTGTAGAAATTAGGCAAGTCAAATTCTCAAATCCTCAAAAACTCTCACATTGGCACCAAACAAGTTAGCCAGATTTTCTTCCCGTCATTGGCAGTATTTTTCTCAATACCGTGTTCTTTTAACTGAGTAACTTGAAAACAAATTTGATCATTGAAAACATTCAGGCTATTTTTTAACAGGAACTGAAGCTGGTTTTGGTTTGTGCGTGTGTTACTGTCACCACAGGTCTGGGAACATGGTCTGATTGCTTCTGCACAGGGAGCTGAAGAGAGATAATGTTTGTGGAGTAGGAGGCTGGGATTTAATCAAAGGACAAATACCACTAATAAGTTTCAGATCAAGGCAGAACTGAGAATATATGAAGTATCACATGCAGTCAGTCACTTCCTGAGATGAGAGGGGAGCATAGCACCAGAGTCAGCATCCATTTCCTCCTGTGGATGTGACACAAGCACTGTTTGTAGAGAATCCTGCAATCTGTAGCAGCAGCTTTAGAAAAATATACAACTTCTAAAAGATGTCTAAATCTGATTTTTAAGACTAACTTTAGGCAACTAAGTTTGATTTTTGGGGTATAGGGAATATCTGCTTGTAGGTGAAATGAGCATTAATTTCAATGATGCAGAGAGGTGCCCTGACACTCTCACTTAGGTAAAGGTTTCCAATTTATCCGTATAAATCTCTCACTTCTTACTGCTGTTAGTGGGAATTCTGACCTTAAAATTGCAGTACCAGTTTGGCAGGTTTTTTCAGTGTTGAATGTAACAATACCAAAACCCTTTGTAAATCTCCTGTGTGTAAATATTTTTTTCACATTTCACACCTGTTCCTTGCCTGACCAAGGAACATACCTGACACAGAAGTCCAGTGAGGCTGAAGCAGATGTCTGGACACACCTCTTGATAATGTGAAAGTTAAAATAATCCATATAATACTATTAATTCTTGTAGTCCAGCTAATACTGACATCAGGGTCTGCTACTAATGTTCTTAATTTCTCTCCCTCAAATACAGAACAATGCAGAATATGATACTTCTCGCTGCTTTGCATTTGTCCATGACCTGTGCAATGACCAAAGTCCTTTCCCAATGCCAGAGGAGAGTCTTGACATTGTTATTCTTATCTTTGTCCTCTCAGCAATTCTCCCAGAGAAGTAAGTTTTAGTAATTCCTTTTGATTGCAGAAGATAATTCTTCTACAACTGGAGTTCCTTATTCATCTCCTATCAAGGAAAATTAAAATTTGTTCTGTTTGTGGTCCAGTTTTCCATGAAGCCTCAGAAAATGAAATTTGCAGGTATTTGCTATTGTAACCAATTCTGGCAGAGGACAGGGTGATTTTAAGTGACTGCAGGTGATTGTTGCTGGGGTCACTCTTCTGGCCCCCCAGCCACACTGAACACTCACTTTGGAAAGTATTCTGCTGGATTTTTGGTCTCAGAGGGTAGATGAATTTCTCACCTGGGAGGTGGCAAGAAGGGAGGGTTCAGGTTCAGAAAAATGGTAAGAAAAGTGCTGTGGTCTTAGTGTGATAATTGTTACAACCTACACTAGTCTCTTTTTTTTGTTCCCTTTCATTTTATTTCTCTTTAAGCTCACTTACTACTTGTTTTACAGAAACCAGTGGAGATCGTTTTGTAATCAGTAGTAGAGAGCCGTTACTCCCCGCTGTGGTGGGGTGTGTTATTCTTGTAGGAAGAAAAGCAAAATCAGGGAATGTCAAAGAATAGAGGCTAAATAAAATCAGCCCACCATGCTCTGGGAGAGCTCAGAATGCTGCTGCCTTTGGGTAGCTCTTTATATGAAGTTGAAACACGTGGAACTTGATTCCATCTTTTTGGAAGGAAACAAGCATGATTTTGCAGCATGTTGAGCACTCCTGGTTTGTTCTTCTCTCAGGATGCAGTGCATTGTGACCAGACTGAGTCGCCTTCTGAAACCAGGGGGAATGATCTTGTTACGAGATTATGGACGTTATGATCTCGCCCAACTTCGGTTTAAGAAAGGTATTTCCTTTCTGCTGGGAACTCTCACCCCATCACTGGTAGATTTTTCTTCTCTGGAGCTGTGTCTGCCCTGTTTGGAGGCAGCTTATTAATTCCCCAAAGCACAATTGTGTGCTGGAGGAGGGCCTGATGTTGGATGGCAATTGTTAATTTTTAAGTGATCACTTGTAACTGTTTATATCTGTCTTGCCCTTAGGTCAATGTCTATCTGATAACTTCTATGTGAGAGGTGATGGTACCAGAGTCTACTTCTTCACACAAGGTAGGAGGCCAGAAACATGCCTCTTACCATCAAGAAAGCATCCCTCCGACTCTCCTCACCACTTCTTGTCCCTGTGCCCTCCAGTCTGGCCGCTAGATCTTTTCAGCCTCTTTCTTGGAACATTGTGAAATGTTAAGTATGTCCCAATTAAACAGTGACCTGGGCTTGTCGCCTCCTAGTGCAAGCATGGCTTGGTCAATTCCTTAGTGGAAAATACTTTAAGAGGAAGACTGGTTGTGTTTGCTACCCTGTGAAGGGTGGGATTGGAGAAGCTCTCCTTGTATATTGGTTTGCAGATGATGGAGGGAGATGGATACCACTTAGCAGAACTTCTCTTAATTTTCCTGCTCTCCTCTAAGGAAATGAAAAGTGTGTGGTTCAGCATGGAGCTGAGGCAGCCCCCCCAGTTCTGCTGCTGCTTGCTGTTAGCAGCAGTTGTTACTCTCACAGTTTATCACCACGTGCTCCTTCAGTCCCTCCACTACAGGCCCATGTGCACAGTCAGTTCTAGAGCAGTGGCACAGCTGAACTGTCCCCACTGCACGAGTCTCATTTGGCACAAAATTAATATTTAATGCATGTTTCGTGAACACCTCACAATGGAAAGCATCTGATAAAGGAGCACAAGTTGAGACCTGTCAGGCTTTTCCTACAGAAACTTCAGACAAACCACATGCTCTTGGAGTAAGCTCTGCTGCTCAGCAGGACTGGGGCACTGTGAGACTTACTTGCTTAGTCAGGAATACCTGCCAATGGAATTGTTGAAGCCTCGAGGGCTCGTAGTGCTTTAACTGGGCCCCAAAAGGGTGTGGGTATTAAGGATTTTTTTCCCCAAATTTAACCTTAATGAATCCCATTCCCTTCCAGCCTAGGCAGCACAGATCTTACTGCCACTGCTTGAAAGCATAGGTCTGATCCTGTTCTTTGCCCTTGCAGACTCTGAAATTCCTCTGGGCAGGGGGGAAGGAGTGGCTCTGTTCCAGCTTGCCAGAAGATGCTCCATATTTGGTTACTAGAAGCAGTACCCATATTTGAAAGTGCTGCTGTTTTCTTTTGTCAAGTCTCTGTAGTTCTAGATGTACTCCAAATAATTCTTTCCTTCTTTGCTAGAAGGGAAACTTGAGAAACTGATGTTAAACTCCCCTAGTAAAGCAGTTAAGTCTTGCTTGATCATTTCCCTGCCAGAGAGAGGGTTTCCTCTGGCCCATCTTTCAGCTTAGCTTAGCCCTCGGCGTGAGCAGGTATCAGTTAAAGAAAAGCTATGGTCTCCTCAGTCTCCTTCCTCTGCTCTCCTCTGCTTCCAGATGAATTAGATCACCTGTTCACCACAGCTGGGCTGGAGAAAATCCAGAATCTGGTTGATCGGCGATTGCAAGTGAACCGTGGGAAACAGATGACGATGTATCGAGTGTGGATCCAGTGCAAGTACTGCAAACCCACTGCCCCTCAGCCATGAGACACGGGGACTTTGGGCTGGAGCCTCTTCGTCTCCTTCTGGTGACCTGTGTGTGATGCAGTTCTGCACACCCGGGACTTCAGTTCCGTGCCTGGCATCACTTCAAGTGAGTTTTGCTAAGGACTAATGCCCCGAGAGTAGAACAAGCAGTATTGTAGATGTGCATAGAATCACAGAATATACTGAGGTGAGAAGGACGCATGAAGATCGAGTCCAACTCCTGGCCCTGCACAGGACATCCCAACAATCCCACCCCCTCCCGGAGAGCATTGTCCAAACCTCCTTGAGTTCTGGAAGCCCTGGGGCCGTGACCATTCCCTGAGGAACCTGTTCAGTGCCCAACCACCTTTTATGGGAAGAACCTTTTCCTGCTATCCTGCCTAACCCTCCCTGGACACAGCTCCAGCCATTTCCCTGAGTTCTATCCCTGGTCATGAGAGTGAAGAGATTGGTTCCTGCCCCTCTGCTGTCCCTCAGGAGGATGTTGAAGATCCCGGTGAGGTCTGACCTCAGTCTCCTCCAGCTGAACAGACCAAGTGGCCTCAGCTGCTCCTCACATGGCTTCTCAAGGCCCTTCACCATTCTCATGGCCTTTCTCTAGTGGCTTAATGTCTTTTTTGTATTGTGGTGCCCAAAGCTGCCCCCAGCACTTGAGGTGAGGCTGCCCTAAAGCAGAGCAGGACAATCCCCTGCCTGACCACAAATGCTTTACTGAATGCCCCCAGGAAATGGATGTCCCTCCTGGATGCCAGGGCACTGCTGACTCATGTTCAACTTGCCATGGGCCAGGATTCCCGAGTCACTTCCTGCAGCTGTTCTCCAGCCTCATTCCCCAGTCCACCACACATCCAGGGTTGCCCCTTACCACATGCAGAATCCTGCACTCTCCCTTTTTGAACTTCCCACAATTGGTGATTGCCCATTTCTCTGATTTGTCAAGGTCTCTCTGCAGGCCATCTCTGCCCAAGAGTCTCGACAGCTCCTCCCAGTTTAGTGCAGACAGCAAACTTACTTAGTATTCCTTCAAGTCCCGCATTCAGGTCGTTAATGTGGATGTTGAAGAGCACAGGCTTGAGAAGGGAGCCCTGTAAATGTCATGCTACTGGTCTGAGTTTTAAAAATTATTTATGGTTTTAACCTAAGAGATGGTCATGGTGTCTTTCAGCAGGTGAGCAAGTTGAGTAACGACTTGTTTATACTCTGGATTTCCACATGAAACAGGAGAGCTCTGACCTTATCTCTGTTTTGTGTACTCTTGTCTTGGGAACAAACATAGGAAGGATAAATCTGCTCCTGTCTGCAACTGCTTACTGATATGAATCCCCTGGCCAGCTTGTCATTCAGCTATTTCCTAGTCATTCAGGTGTGTGCCAATCCAATACATTGATCTGAGGGCAGGAACTGGACTGCGTGAGTCTCTGTAGCAGGCTTCCCTGGATGCAAGGTATGGAGACAAAACCTGTGGAGAAAGCAAATGCTTCTGCTCTGCCCTCACTGTCCACAGGGATGTCCTCCCAGGGATCCAGCACACAATAGCTTAGGTGCTGTAAATTCCTCTCAGGCAGGGTTCAGGTTTTCAAAAGTTTGGTGCTGATGCCAGTTTTGGGGCACCTTCAGAATGCAGCAGATCAAAAGCAGCTAACAGGACCAGGGTTTATAAATAACTACCTGCTTTTTCTGCTGGCTGCAGCTCCCAGGTCACAAACTGCCCTGTCATGGTGATGTGCTAAACCCAAGATGAGACACTTTCTTTGATCTAAAATCTGCAGGATGTTTAATTTTTGCACTCTTGTTTAATTTCTCAGAGGAAGCCAACACTGTGACTTTTGAAAGGTATTTCCCTGTCTTTGGCAGCAAATACCTTTTATCTCAGCTGGTGTTCTTCTGTTATTTTTAGGGAGTGGTATGACAGGTACTAGAATAAGTTTTGTGCTTTTCAGTGGTGGTTTGATTCATTTAAATCAGGCTTGCAAAAGCCTCATGTGCTTGTGTGAGCCTGGGCCATCATTAGGGAACTACAGTTTTCTTCTATTACAAGTCTCACTAGTGCCTGCCCTTTAGTTGCAGAAGAAAAAGCCTTGGCTGGTATTTCTTGCTTTATTTTAGTTCATGAAGCTTCAAGATGTGTTGTGTGTGTCCTGCTGGCTGAAGTGCAGTTCCTTTGTATTTTGTTAGCCGGACACTTGTATTGTCACCTCTGGAGTCACACAGGTCATGAAATAACTGCTATCTTGAACCAGAGGATGGGAGGGTGTGCTAGTTTGAAAACAACCCAACAGGAGCTCTCAGGTCAGGACTACAATTTAATAGGAAAATTAAAATAAATGCAGTAAACACTGGCTTAACCTGCCAGCGTCAGGATACAACCTCACACCCTGTTGGTCAGGGTGGTGATAGCCATCTGATTTAATGGTGGCTGCAGTCCTCTTGAAGGGATAGATGTGGTTCTGTTGAAGCAGTGATCATGTAGAAGGGTCTGGTCTTCCTCCGAAGGTCCAGTGGTGGTTGTAGAGCTCTTGTCCTCTGGCAATTCAGTAGGTAAAAGACTATCTTTGGTGTTCCAAAGCTCAGGTTATGTCCAAATAGGAATGCTTGGTTCCTCCCCCTGGGCGGAGCATTTCATAATGGGATGATGTAATTTTATGAGTCATGCAGTAAGGCCTTGAAGGCTCATTGGCAGAGAGAGATGCCCCAGAGGGAGGTATCAGAGATGTGTCATGGAAGAAATGAAGAACACTGTCCCACCTGGTTTTAACAGCTTATGAAGATGGTGATAGAACACATACTTTTGGTTACCTCCTACATTGTAACCCAAGACAAGGGGTAAAAAGCTGAGGAAATGTCATAATGGGTTTTGGAGAGCCTGCAGGAGCCCTGGAGAGATGCACCAGGAGCACCCTGATTTGGGAAGCATTGGAAAGGACTGGGCAGTACTGCCTGCTGAGCTTGTGGCGGCATGATGAGTTCCTAACTTCCACGTCACTGTGTCATCCTGCAGGTATTGCTTTGTCTGCTATCTGAAGGCTTCTGGGTCAGGACAATTCAGCCCTCCCTGGGAAAGGTAACCCAGGGAATCTATTCACACCATACAGGGATGGAAATGCACCATTGCTTTTTTGTATATCTATTTCTTTGAAATAATGTTGAATCAAATCAAATTATTGGGGTGGGGGGAGAGTGGGAGTCAAATAACTGGGAAGAGAATTCTTGTTCACTTTGTAGTGTATTTTCTAAAGGGTCAAGAACCTTTCCAACCACTACAAATTAAACTGGATGACATAAAGTATGTCTCTTCTGAATGGGGTTTGGCTTCTGCTGAACACAAGCTTGACCCACCCCAGAGGCTCTGCAGTTGCTGCTGTGTTTTCTGTGTTAATCCTACAAAGCCTGGTTCCCTGTCAAGGCTGAAGCCCCAGGCCAGGGTCTGGGCAAAACACAGCACAAGTCCTCTGGCAGCAGGGGAGCAAGCTGACATCTCCTCAGCTTATCCAGGCACAGAGTCAGGCTTAGCAAGAGGCCTGTGAGCATTGGACCTGACATGACTCCTGTAACCACCTCAGTGACAGACCTTTGTGTAACTGGGGCCTCAGGCAGTTCTCTGGGGTCCTTTCCCTCTTGGTCCCTGAAGGAAGGTGTCCTTGCAGGATAGCTTTATTTCCCTGAAAGAAAAATTATCGGGGTACACAATCAGCATAATTAGTGTGAATTAAAGTAATTTGAAAAATGCCTTATTAATCATCCAAAGCCTTGTAAGCAGTGCATGAAAATATGTTTTTTCATTATAAACATGATTTATGTAAAGTTAATGGATTCCCTTTTAAATTCAAACTCCTGAATGGGAGAAAATGAAGGCTTATTTGTGTTTTCAAGGCTATTATCCCAGTTGCCTGGTTTTAGCTTGGGCTTCAAGCAAAAACTTTCAGCCCTGTGAGCCTGGAGCCATTGAAGTGGCTCTTTGCCTTTTTTAATGCTCTTAGTTCTGCTGGAGTATTTAAGCAGTCACTCAGCAGGGCCCATGCTGGACAGACGTGCTTTTGTTTCCTGTCCTCTTGGTGGTGTTCAGAAAGCAACAAGTTAATGGCCTTGAATTGAGCCAGGCCTCCTACAGACAGATACTGTTTGACCTTCCTTAACTAATCCCTGCCAGCTCCTGTTCTCTCAGAAGCTGTTGCTCTCTTGCCACTCCAGGCCTTGCCTCCCACACAGCTCTGCTCAGGTACCTTGGTCCTGACCTGGGAGCTCCTGCCATTCCCACCTTCAGCATGCTGAGCAGGTTGGGTTGTTCAAGCTTTCCAGCATTATTCCAAATTTACTTTCACCAAGCTGAAAAGACAGTTTAAGTGCCATGAGTGTTTGGGTTGTTTTTTTCCCCCTCTTCCTTCTTAGTAGAGTAATGTTAACTCTAAAGGCTTTCTGAGTGTTTCTGCTCTGGTTTTGTTCCCAGCATTCCAAGTCTTGTGGTCTGTGGCTTACAGGAAATGCCAGTGTGGCCTGATGAACCTCCCAACCAGTGAGATGATTTCATAGTTCTTCACATGCACTTCCCTGGCGATCTTGGAGCCAGGCATTGTTACACTTCGGAAAATCTGGTCCTGGCTCTTGCCCAAAGTTGGTGGATTTCCTTGGATATTCATAGAATATTTTGGCTGGAAGGGAACTTTATCATCACCTATTGTGACCCCTCACATATTCCTTTCATGCAGGGATAATGCCATCAAGCCTGTGACTTGGATTTGGACTTGGAGCTAGTTCTTCAGAACAGACTTTGATCCAGCCGTGGTGCTGAGCCTCCAGTGAAGGGCAAAGAAGCTTTTGCCTTCCCATTCATCATTCTTCTCAGAGCACTGTGGTTTTGCTGTCAGGCTATGAATTGGGAGGCAGGAGGGGACAGGGGAAGTGGTGTGAGCAAGGGGCTGGAGAGTATTTCTGATGCTGTCACTTGGTGAAGTAAATTGTAAATTCCACTGCAAATCAGAGCTTTCACAGGATCTTCCTGACAGCACAGGAGAGTGAGAACAGCAGTCATCCATAGTGATTTGGATTGTTACAACACTGGTCACCAAATTCTTTTGACCAGGGGCACGTGAGATCAGACACAATTATCTTCTCTCCCAAATGATTCTGCTCTGCCTTCTTCAGGTATGCCACTGCCATTTCTAACCTGCAGTGAGTTCTAGAGCTCTGGGACAAGTAGTCTAAGACCTGATGGTTTTCAATAGGAGAGAGGCAGGAGCAGAGGGAACCTCCCTGTGCACACACCAGCAGCTTTTGGCACTGCATCATAACTAAAGCTGGAAGAGTTTCCCCACTGGATTCCCTACAGGAATTGCAGACCCAAACTGAACTTAACTGTTTTTCTGGAGCACTGTTGAAAGATGCACAGGTTTTACTGCCTTGAAGTGAGGATGGGGCTGCAGGGATCAAGTTATTACAGAATTTGGGGACCATCTTTCCATCTCTGTAAACGCAGATGAAGGGAAACTGGGTTATGCAGTCTTTGTTCTGATCAGTTAGCAAGATCTGATTTGTCAGTCAGAGAAGTGCCACCATTTTTGGTTTGTTGCTGTATTGGGGGAAGTAAGTCCGTGAGGGAGGATGCAGCAATCAGGATCACTTTTGCTATTGTAACTGTTCTTCCTTGACAGGGGTGCCTGGCATGCATCCTTGTATGTAGTATCCCTAGACACTAATTTCAACAGAAGTTCTGGTTTCAACTGTGTTTCAGGGCAAGATAGAAATTACCAGAAAAACTAGGACTAGGAGGAATTTTTTGGAGGACCCTCCTTCAAAGTGAGGTGCTCTGGAGGAAAAGGAGTTGTTGGTTCTGTGCTTAACCAGCAAAGCTCTAGAGTTCGTGCTTTTAGTTCCTGCTGAAGGCAGTAAGTTCCTGTGTGTAACTGCCTGGCTGAATGGGAGCTTGTGTTGCTTAAAAAGCAGGACACATTGCAGGAAATTACCTTTGTAGGCAGCCCTGAGTGCAAATCTGAAATAAAAAAGGATACAGCATGAGCCAGAAGAGCACGAGCCAGGCCTGGACACTTAGCTGGAGCACAGGCAGGGAAAGACAAGGGAATCTGAGTCATGGGTGCCTCTGCTTTTCCCTCCTGCCTGGGGATTGTATGGCATGGCAGGTGTCATGCCAGTGAAAGCTTTTAGTCTTGGTCTTTGACCTGCAGTGGGATGAGCAGGAAATGGCAGTGGTTGGGAATCGGCGATGGCAAAGCTCACTGACAAGTCTTACATGTCAGGACCTGCCAGCAGCTCCCAGACTTTCTTCAGAAAAGGAGAAAATCCTAGGGAGGTTTGGACCCTGCTGTTCTAAACTGTGCTCTCTGGTATTAACCCCAAAAAGCCCTCACTGTAAGCATAACATGAGAACAGCATCTTGATTTTGGGGTGGAGTGTGACTGCTCTATTCAGGTTGTCTTTGCTGTCCAAAAGACCCCTCTAGCTCTTGCAAATTCGTGTTACATGGAAGTTAGGGCGTTCCAGAGGATTGCCAGATCTTCAGAATATAAAACTTATTTCCAGCTCCTGTGAAGTGGGAAGCTGCTGCTGGCAGTCCCTGGTTGCAGGGGGCCAGGCTCACACCTCTGTGCTGTGTGTGGAGTACCAGGGGATCTGTTCAGGTGTAAGGAGAGAGATGCCACCCTTCCCTGGGGTCACTGGATGTGGCTTTCCTCATTTCGCGATTAAATTGCCTGATCCCTCCTCAGACTCCTCCTTCATCCCTGGCACCAGGGTCAAGGCATGCTGTAGATCTCCCTTACTTGGGGAGCAGTACCTGGGTAGGGCCACGTACTGCAATCTGTAATTACACAGCCGCATGGCTTTTTCCACATTCATGGTGCCAGTGGTGGATGTGAAGAGATCAATGGAAGTTACACAGCCAACTAAATCTGGCTTTTCCACAACTGCAAGTGACTTCTTCCCTGCTGAGATGAGCCTTGTTAGGAATGTTGGAATGTATTTGCAGACATTCACAGAGGCTGAATGTACTTAGAAAAAAGTGTATGCAATAGCTCTGGCTTTACAATAAGATATTGATTTAATTTTCCTCTTACACAAATCTGAGTAGTTTATCTAATTAAGTCTTTCCAAAGCCCTGTAAGGTAGAGTGTTATTATGTGTAACAACTGAGGCAACAACTAAGATGAGCAGGGAATCTGAATTTATTCAAAGAAACAAGCTGGTTTTATACACTTTCTCAAGACAAGTATTTCCTTACATGGTAATCTCACTAAGTGACCTATCATCCATGGCCACGTCAGCAACGCTTTCTTAATGTCCTTCTATGGGCTGATCATACCCTGTTCACCTGTCAGCTTTGGGCAGGCTCCTCTCTGCAGGGCTCTGCCTGCTGGCACCTTCTGTCCCCAAGGTCAGGAGGAGACAAGCCTCTCTGTGCTGCCCTGTGCTTCTTTGTGCCCCGATGTCCTTCTGCAGGTGCATGCCACAGCCTGCAGCTCAACTCCATCCCATCTCTTCCCACAGTTATGCCCATTTTATGCAGGAGAAAGAGAAGTAGTGGGCAAACCAGGTTGAGAATAAAGTTCTCTTGTATTCTGGGAATCCAAGGACAGGGAAGGACTTGCTGGCACGTTCTGGAGAATCCAGTTTCAGATGTTTGCAGAACCAGCAGGTGTTTCCAGTACTGTGTGCTTTACGATCTCAAAGGTGTTCCTTTTCTACCTGTGAGGTTTGGTTCCCCTCGGCTGGGCCACAGCGGCTGCACAATTCCAGATGCCTGCAGCTTCCTTCCTTCCTCCTCCAGCAACAGGACATGCCTTGGATGCTGTGGATCAGGGCTTTGAGGCTGCTCATGCATGACTTGCTGCTTCTGTGCAGGCTGAGTGACCTGGATGCTTTCCTACTGGGTTTGGGTGTCAAAGCCTCCCTAATGGGATACCTGAAGGTGTAGGCAGAGGGAGGGGCAGGAACAACCTCAGAGATAAACTCCATTATGTGGGAGGGTGGAGGCTCTTGGAATGGCCTCAGGAAGGAGTCAGGCAATGGCATGTTATCTTTGAGGTGCTCAGATACCAGTTTTCTCCGTAAGAAAAATGAGGAAAGACACTTTTAATGTTCCTAGTATGGCAGAAGCCCTGCCCTTAATAGACAAGAATCCGCACAAGGGTGATGTGTTCTGAATGCCCCAAGCCTAGAAAAATCTTCACTGGCAGCTTGTGCCTCATTAGGTCTAACAGAATCTGGTGTGCAGACAAGGGTTGGCCTCTTCAGGATGTGATGCCTGGAGGTGACATCATCCCCTGGTGCTAGAATCTTAAAAAGCCTGTTGAGTGTTGTACTCTTGTGGGGTTTGGTTGGGTTTTTGTTTGTTTGTTTTTTTGTTTTGTTTTGTTTTTCCCAGTGCTATAAAATGTTTGGATTTGAGATCACTCATGCCAGCTTTTACATTTTAAAGGTTCAGGCTATTTGTTGGTTTTTCCAGTCCCCAGCTGCCTGTGGCCCAGTATCACTGAAGAATCTCAGCTCTTCTTTTGTGTACCTTATATCAGTAGATTTTCAGACCTTGTGGCAGTTCAGAAATGCTTGGGAAGATGCAGTTAGTGTATTCCACAAGCCTGGAAAGCAGAGGCAAAGAAAAGTCATCAGAAACACATTAAAAACATGAATCTTGACTTCTGACATTTTATCTTTTCAAAATCGAAGGTAGAAGGAACTTGTTATGCACTCTGTTAAAATCTCTATAAAACAATCTTTCCCAATTTTTGTCTAATGTAACCCGTGGGTTAGCAGAGGCTATGGTGGGAAGGCAGGGCTTGCTGCTGTTTTGCTGAGTGTGCTGTGCCTGTGGAGGGGAGCTCCAAGTCAAATCCAGTGACAAAGGAAATGACTGTGGCAGCTGAGTCGTTCTTCAAAACATGATACAAGTACTGTGTACTATGGATATTAATGACATCCAAGGAGGCTGAGACAAGAAGAGGAGAGCTACCACAGCAATGTAATCAGAGGCATTAAGACTGGTAAATGGCAGACCTGGCGAGCAGGATGTGCTCAGGAGTGATCTGGCAGAGCTGATGATGGAGGAGAGCTGGCTTGTCCCCATGGATGAGATAACGTTTGGTCACCCATGTACATACTTTGTTGCTCATAACCAGCTCCTCTGAAAGGACCAGAGCTCAGGGCCTCTTAAAAAGTTAATGAAAAGAAGGGAAAACAGAATAGTTTCATGTGTCACTTAGGTGGGGTAGTCTCTTCTCTTGCTGGGCCAGAATGTGAAACACACAGAAATTGCTCCCTGACTGTAATACAATGGGGAAAATCAAATTGAGGTCAACAGAATCTTAATTTCTAACCTTACATTGTTTTAGTTTTGAGGCTTTATAAGCTTTTAGAAGTAGTATCTTAGAAGTTGACATTAGAATTTTTAATTTAATCAAAAAATTACCTGTAGGAAATAATGAACTATTTACATATTCCAGCCACTTTGGAGGGCAAACCTTTCCCTCTAAGAACAGAAACAAAATGACCTTTTCTGACCAGAAGCACATTGCAGTAAGTTGTCTTTTCTTATTTCAAGAAAACAAACCCAGTAACAACCCCCCTCAAAAAAACCCCAATGAAACAGTCCACCAATTGTCTGCTGAGTCAAACCTGGGGGATTAGCTCCCAGCAGAGATGTCATAAAAAATAGTACAAGTGTGATGTATCACCATTGATAATTAAATTTTTACCTGAGAGATTTTTGCTGTTCCAGGAAGCCCAATCTCAGATGTGCTGGCACAGCACAGTTGGAAGTGTTGTACCAGGCTGGGCTGTGCAGTGCATCCCCATTCAGAGCTATGTCCTGATGGAGTGTAGGAAGAAAAAGTTCTGAGATCACCGACCATTGGAAAATTTATCCAGTAACATCCTTCCTTCTGTTATCTGACAAACTTGTCGAAAATCCCTTGTACCTTCTTATACTCTGCTGGCAGCAAGTGGGATCCTTAAAGGCTGCTCTGAAATTCCTGCTTACAGCCAGAAATACAGTCACAACTTGTTGATTCTTTCCTTCTCTGTGCCATAAAGCTGCCGTGTCTCGTGTGAAATGCAATTTTGGCATATTGGAAAGGAAACTGCAGCTGGAAGTGTTGCTCTGGGCTGTTTCTTGGAGCATGAAGGTGGAGCAGGCCATGGTTGAGTGTGCAGCGGAGGAGCATTGGGAAGGATACGACTACAGGGGAGGATGAGCTGCTTGACATCCAGGAGCAGTAGCCTGCAGAACCCTTGGACTGCAAAACACATTTACAGAATATGCTAAAGGGGATGTGCCCCAGTCCTGAATTTGAAAGTGAGAAGAGAAACCCCAATTATTTCAGAGGAATGCAGGGCAGGGAGAGGGGGAGTCACAGGAGGAGGATGGTGCAACCTCAGTTTATCTGTTCCTTATCAGATGTCACCACCTCCTGTTCCAGCCTGACCCAGCAGAACCCAGGGCTGTGGCCATGGGTCTTCTGTCAGGCCTGGAACTCAGCAGTGCATCAAGGGATGTCTTGGAAAACATTCCTGGCTGCAGTGGATTCTCCAGGAGGCTCTCCCTGGGGATTTGGCCCTGCCAGAGGGAAGGAGAAGAGGGGCATTGGTCTGTGATTTCAGTGAAAATGACAGTGAGCAAATGACCATCAGGAAACGACATCTCTGTCCTATCCCTGAAGGTGTCCAAGGCCAGGTTGGATGGGGCTTAGAGCAACCTGGTATGGTGGAAGATGTCCCTGCCCGTGGTAGAGGGTGGGGTGGGATGGGCTTTGAGGTCTCTTCCAACATAATCCATTTTGTGATTCTGTGACAGCAAAAGTTTCTTCTGGTGGCCTACATTGAAATACTGATGGCATTGTGATACCTGGCAATGCAGTCCCTGGCAATGTATGGAGAAGGAGGAGGAAGTGCCCCATCAAGCGCTGTCCAGAAAGTACAGAAAAAATTAGACCAAAGTGACCTCTACCACCCTTAAAGCACAAAGGTGGGGGTTACTGGTGTCCAATTTCTGCCTAGCACTCGGGGTGAACTGCTCCCTTTGGAGTTGGAAGTGTTTTCTAAGGGCAGTGGAGTCCAGAAGAGCTGGGGGGTTCAGTAAGTCAGTCCCTTTATTGGGTGTAACAGCTCCCACAACTTCTCTACACCCAAAATCAAACTGAAATGCACAAATGAAATTTAAACCTCCTTGAACAATGTTCACTGCAAGTGGTCCTAATTAATGTTCCCTAAATGACTTTAATTAGCTACCAGCTGATGGAATATTTACTCAAGGGTTTTTTTCTTTAAAAAAACCCCACAACCCAACACAGATACAAAACACTATTTATTTATTTATTTATTTATTGTACAAATTCCTACCACCGGTTGCGCTGAAAATGTGACTTACAGAGCAGGAGCTGGAGCGGCTCTTGTACTGAAAAAGAAACAGATTAAAGCACAGGAAAAGCAGCTTGCACAAGCAGGCAGCACTCCCAGAGCCATTTGCTGCACCGACTTAACAAAGTATGATAAACTAGCAATTTTAAAATAACGTCCCCCATCGCCTTGCAGGAGCAGTTTTTCTCTGATGCTCCACCATCTCCTTTCCCTGTCTCTTTTGCCAAACTAGTCAGTTCCAGCTCGGTCATAAATCACTTGATGTCACGCAGTGAAGTGGAGGTGACGGATGTCCCTCAGCATTCTTAGCCCTGGCAAATCCTTTATCGAGCTCCAGGAACCTCCGCTCCCATTGCTAATCCGCGCCTGCCTCCCCTTGGACAGGCCTGGCCACTTCCTTTCCCAACAATCCTCTCCTGCTTGTTTGCTTTTCGGAAAGCTGATTCAGCCTTGGAGCGAGCGGGTGCAACACCCGCAGCGCTTTGGGTCCTGCCCCCGCTGCCTGCAATGAGCCGAATGAACTGTCATGGACTTGCTCCATTCAAGCCAGGACAAACCCTATCTTAATTAATTTTGGGGGCTGTTTTCCCAACTGTGGTGGCAGCTTTGCCTTGGAAAGGCAAGAGTAGACTGTGTGTCATGGGGGCTGCTGAGGCACCTCAGTTGTTTTATGCACATGGTGTCTCACACATGTTGGATCAGCTCTGAACCAGGGGCCCGGCCCATGCCAGATGGTGTTCCCTGGGCACAGGGATGGAATAGGGGTGAATTGGGAGTGCTGAGGTGCCCTTGCAGCCTCCCTTGGGGGAATGAGGGTGTGCGATTGCTCATGGATGTGTAAGGTGGAGCCTGGAGAGGGGGTGAAGAACTGGGGGATGCATGGATGTCATACCTGCACTCCTTCTCTGGGGCATCCTGGGGCAGGGGGTAGGTCAGCCTCTGATCTCCTGGTGGTGACATGTCCCTACACCTGCCCTGCCCTGGCTGGATCTGACCCCCTCCTTGTGCCTGTCACTCCCCAGCACCCTCTGGCCCCTCTAACACCCTGACCCTTGCTGTGTCACCACCTGTGATCACCCCCTGCCCTGGCCTTGCTGACCCTCAGCCTTGACCTCACCCAGCACTGGATCCGACCCCCACCTTGTGCCTTGCCCCCTCATCCCTCCGTGACCCCATAGTCCACCTTGACATTGTTGCCCCCCAGCCCTGTGTAACCCTCCATACCTCCTGCACCCCCCAGACCTGCCCTGACCCCCCAGGCCCTTCTGACCCCACTTTGTGCCTACCACCCCCAGCTCCCCTGACCCCATGGGACTTTGACCCTCTGCTTCTTCCCCATACGTGTGTGACCCCCCCCCCCCAACGCCTCTCAGACCTGCCCCCATCCCAGAATTTGATCTGACCCACCCTTGAGCTTGCTGCTCCCTCAACCGTCCGGAAACCAAAGA
>WEIU01005350.1:10042-58467 GCA_013389925.1 Aegithalos caudatus | reverse complement strand
GCCCGGCCCGGCCTGGCGGTCGGGCGTGAGAGCCAGGGGTAGCGCGGGGGCGGCGGAGGGTGGGCACAGCCTGCGGAGCCTTGGGCTCAGGGTTGAGGCGGTGCTGGAAGGGAGGAGGAGGAGGGAGAGGCCGAGGCGGTGCAGCAGCTGGCAGCGGGGTAAGGCTGCTTGCTCGGCGGCTGGTGCCTCTGCGTCCCGAGTGGGTAGGAGAGGGGTGCTGGAAATCCCCTCTCGGGACGACAGGAGGGAATGCCACCCCTGCTTGGAGGGGTGCAGCGGGTCCCGGGGCAGCCCTCGGGCCGGAACTTGAGTCAGCCTCTTCCCCAGACCAGCATCCCGGTGTGGGGATGCGATTCCCTGCGGATGGTCGCTCGCTCGTGATGGGCGAGAGCCCTGGGAGCACTTGAACATCTTGGCGTTTGCGGCTTGTCTGTCATTTTCCTCGCTGCTAAGATTTCCTGTTTTGAAAACTGGGCTGAGGGCTTTGTTGGGCTTTTAGATAGAGCCCGTGGCAGGAATATGGTTGTTTAATAACCACGTTTAGGATCCCATTAGTTTTTGAGGCTTGGGACTGATTTGTGAGAGCAGTTGAGAATGCCCCCGGATGGATTTACTTTGCCCCTGTGACTTGGAGCCGCAGCATTTGGAGGAAGCGGCAGGGACAAAATGGACAGTTCATAAAAGGAACAATTGTGCACTGCCTGTTCTAGAGGGCACTTGCTGCCCTTCAAGAACTTTCCTCATTGCATATGCTCTTTACACAGCAAATCTTTATCTTCTGTTTCTGGCCCTTTTTTTTTTTTTTTTTTTTNCTTCTACCTTAGTCCAGAAAATGAAACTGGAACAGACATTTCTGGAAATGAACTTGATTGGTGCAGTTGGGAAGATGTGATTCACAGTTATAATGAACAGTGAATTTTGTCCCATTTTTTCTCAGTTCAGGATTTGAATTATGTATTTCCTGAGTTTTAACCTGTTTACACAGTTATGCTGGGTAGGTTGTTAACTCTTCAAATAAGGTGTCCATAGTGTTGGATTGCCAAGAGAGGTACCCCAGGTACATCTAGGATGTAGAAGCTGCTCTTATTTTAGAAGTATCTGGTGCTTTACCTTGTAAATTAAAAGGTTTAATCGTGCGTTATTTTCTTCTTATAATCCCACTCTGTGCTTGGAAGAAGCAAAGCTGTTATCAGTGAAATCTGGAGTTCGTGGAGATCGAGTATTTCCAGGATTGGCCAAAAATAAATTATGGGGTAAAGAATGTTGCTTTTTTTTTTCTCCTCGTCATGCAGCACAGATGAAAAGCTCTGAAGCTTTTAGTCATAACACTCTGGTCCCATGTTTTCCTTTTAATAAAGCATCCAGTGGGAGAATGTGACATAATTGGTTTCTTGGATTTAGAGATCTTGAAATGGCTGGTACAACAGAGGAGAGAAGAAGAAACTCCAGCAAGGTTATGGTTTAAATACTGTAATATGGTGGCAAAGTCATGTTGTTACTACGTGGTAATCTTGCATTTCTCTTGCAAGGAAATGCTCTCTACGCGGTTGTGATGCAGAGCAGGCACTTCTAAGTCTTGTCAGTGGCACGGAATATTAAATGTCTCTCTCCTTTCCTTGCATTGCATAATCTGAGTGTTATTCTTCCATAGCAGCAGAAATGATGGAAGAATTGCATAGCCTGGACCCACGCAGGCAGGAGCTCCTGGAGGCCAGGTTCACCGGGGTTGGGGTTGCCAAGGTGAGCGTGAGTACCTGTGGTGACAGGTATGACTGCTTAGCCACCCTGCCTTGCGCTTTGGTTGGCTTTTTCAATTTCTACGTGGATAATTTTGCTTTGCAAACAAATTCTGTATCACTTGTTGTGTTTTGACCTTTAAATTGTGTGAAGTATGTTCAAGGGGAATGAAAATGGGATCTCTGTGAGCAGACGTTATGCTGTACAGAAGATTTTGGGCTCTAATGAAGTTCTTAGGAGTTGTTCTGTCGTGAGGCAGCTTGTACGCCCAAAAAACTCCATGATGACTGTGTAGAAGTGGGAATCTCGTCTGGCTCTTCCTTTCTCCAAGAATACCTTTGAGGGCTGCATTTGGCTGCTGGTGGGATACAGTTTCAAGTATTGTGTGTTGGATACAACATATAACCAGACTGAAACATTGACTTCTCTTTGGGGTGCAGGAGCTAAAATTGTCTACCCCATCCAATGGAACACACACAAAAAGTGCTTGCAGAGCAGCTCTCGTGTCTGATCAACAACCTGCCAATAAAATCCCATCTTCATCCTCGTGTGCAGCTTCCACTTGGTCAGGAGCTATCTAAAGCAAGGCACCTGAGTAACAACCTTGTGTGGTTGCTTGGTGTCCTGGCATTAAGATGTGAGTTCTCCAGGTGTTGCTAATGTTAATGTGTTGTTAATGTCAGTCTTTCTGAGCAATGAAATGTTGACAAAACTAGTTTTAAACTAGGTCAGGGATAATGAGTTAATTTTTGGGGGAGATACTGAGTTTTGAACAACATCAAGATAGATGGTGAAGCAACACATCGTTAGATGGTTTTCTTAAGCCACTTAGAATTATTTTGAGAAAAAGCATTGTAGATGTCGCGTTTCTCAGAAAAACACAAAGTGATTCAGAACTTGAAAGAGTTCTGTTTGTGGTCTCTCTTGACTTTCTGCTCTGCCTCTCAGACAAAGTTGAGTTTGGGAAGAGAGCACGAGAAAGCCAAATGCTCAGCTGTAGGAAAGTGTAGTAAGGAAGATTAACATTAGAAGTTAAGAGGTAACAATTTTGATTGCTGAAGTAAGAGTGTGGGGACTTTTTTTACCTTTTCCCCTACATTTAAGACTTTTAACATAATAACTTCTTTTTCTTGCATAAAACTTGATGGCATTTTCTGTAGTGTGATCATGTTTCATACAACATTACAACTTTTCGTGTACTTTATCACTTTTTTCTTGACTCTTTTGCCCCATATTATCACTTTAGAATCTTTAGCTGTACCAGTACAGATAAACCCAAGCATCTTACTAGAATAGCTAAAAGCATAGACACTAGTATAGCTTTAAATCAGTGCCAATGTACTCAGTGTTCACTAAGAATGTTAGCAACTCTTCCTTTTAAAGGAATAACCTTTGAGAGATACAGGAAAGTAAATCTTAATTATGTTTCCAATATGTTTGGAGCAGACAGTACATGCCCTTTTCTGTAGGGGTGAATACTGAAAACTCATTTCTAAACCAATCCAAGGAAAAAAGCCTCATTTGTTGGAGGCCTCACTTTGAAGAAGGCTGTTCTGTAACTGAGTTTTATTTTTACCTGTTGTTGTACAGTTTTACCTTGTACTAGTCAGTAAACTGTTAAAGTGCATTACACTTATTGCAAACAATATATTTATTTATTTACTTGCATTCTTGCTAATTTGCAATAGATCAGCCAACCATTGATATAAATTAGCATGACTCTGCTATGTTGCAGCAAATCTTGGTTGCAATATTAATTTCAGCTACTACATTCCCTCCCAGGTTGGTGCTTCAAATTCCCTCCCTACCCCCCCAAGCCTCCGTCCGTCATGCTCCGCACTGGCATTGGTATGTCACTGTCTTAAAGGGAATATATTGGGAAAGCTGTGATACAATTGTGTGTGATTCAGCTAAGAGTTTTAGCTGGCTCCAATAAAATGTTTAAGGAAAGAACTGTGGAGTTAAGTGAGTGCCATCTAGTGGGACAGGGCCTGGCCCATCCTCCTGGGATGGAAGGTTATATGCTGTTTATTGCATAAAAGGAAGAAATGTCATCTCAGATGTGATTGGGTGAAGGCAGCAGGCAGTTGTACAGAGCTTCCTGCCTTCCTTCCACTGGGTGGATCTCGCTCTGTATGGCTTCTTTCTTTAATGTGTAGAAACACAGCACATATTTTGGACCTGTATAAAACAAAAGTAGTAGTTTATACCTTAATACAACTTCAGCTTCAAGCCCACAGTTCCTCTATGTTATTAAATAACAACTGTAGATGTTTCGAGACATGAATGAGAGCAAGCTGATCTAGAATAAGTTTTCAGGCTAGAAACTGGAAAAAAGCTTCTAGCCATCAGTTGGGGGATTCTGGAAGAACTTTCAAGTAACAATAGTAGAGGACAGAAATCCTAAAATGTTTTGGAAACAGCTGTGTGCTTGTCACCTCCTTTGGTAGCTAAAGGCACAGCCCAATGACCGAAGTCATTTGCGGCCCTAAAAGTCTTAAAATTCTGTTGCAACTCTGTGATGAAGTTTCTTACTTAGTAGCTGAAGAATGTATTTCACTAGAAGCTTGGAGTTAATTCATGGAATCAAACTTAAGAGCAAGGAATGTTTCTAGGCCACTGTTATTTTCTTGTGCTTCACCCATGTCGCTAGATGGATTCAAAAAGCTGGTGATGCTTTAGATGACTATCCTTGCCATATGATAAAGTTCCATTATTCCCCAAATTCCCAGAGCAAGTTCCTGAATTAACACATGACACTCTGACATAGACTATTCCTGTTTATTTATCTCCTGTTTATATTTACTTACTGGGAAAACCTAAATGCATTCCCATTAGGCATTACCCTGACTAGACATCATCCTTGGGTCAGGAGGCCCAGGAGAAAAAAACATGAGTTGTTCCTCTAGATATCTAGATAATATTGTTTAATTTAGTCTGTTCTCATCTTCTACCTCCATTCTTCCTATTTGGGTGCTGCCTTTAAGATATCAGGTGGGTTAACTTGAAGGGATTTGTGTAATTTTCACAGACTTTTCCTGGATAAGAATTTGAATAAGTCATTGTGATAGGTGAATCTGTATTTGCACACAGCCAATCTCAGGCCTAACCAGGGTGGTTAACCTCACAGCAGCACGTCTCTTGTACAAGTTTGATTTTCAAAAGATCTCTGAAACAAGCTCTGTGTTGCTGCTTTTATAGTTAAACTAAAATGGCCAAGGTACTTCTAGGGAGAGTAGCTGGGCCGTAGGAATCTTGTAGATCCATCTGACTGTGCCAGAATGGAAAAAGTGTTGGTCTTGGTGGTAGCTAGTGCTCCCTTTCCTCCTGCTTTGAGGTAATGATGCAGAATATATGCTGCCAAAAATTTGTCAAGAAAGAACAGTATTTGCTTGTATTAGTTTGGTTTTTACTTATTCCCTATAACTTTGGAAGTCTTGATCACTTCAGCAACTCCAGTTGCTGATATACTTAGCAACAGTTTTAGCAGCAAAGTTGCTATGTTGAGAATTTGTTTTTGAGGAGAATCATGTCCTCCTTGGAGGGAAGTGGTGGTGCACAGTGGTGGTCCCCAACAGGTGTCATAGGCCATGAAAAGAATCAGTTAATAAGAGTTTTAAAACTTGGAATTGAATTTAGCAGCTGCCACGGAATGTGCCAGGACTTTATGCCAGATACTTGGAAATTGTTTGGATGTTTCTGTGTGCAGCATTACTTCAAATGTATTGTCTGGCTGTTAGAGCCCAGAAATAGTTGTCAGATCTCAGTCCTATTTCTGCTCCTGAGCTGAGGGTTGGGATGAGTCACATGACCCTTCTGTCCAGTTTGGCATCAGTAAAATAAAAATACCTTATTTCCAACCAGAGAGAACTCTCGAGGCACTGTGGAAGGCAAGCAAATCCTACTGCAAATCTGCTTGCCCATCTGATAGAGTGGGGCTTACCTGTGAACATCTGAGAGTAGATTAACTTCTCATGGCAAAAAGACCTGAGTGATTCTTATGTTATTCTTACTGATTATCAGCAGTAATACTTAGCTTTTCTAAAAGTCCAATTAAGAAGCAGATTGTAATTCTCATACTTATGTGATTCTTGAAATAAGATAAGAATATGTTAATTAAGTGTGACACAGTAGCACTGGACCAGAGTAACTGTAAAACCATTTGACAGTTTCACTTTGGTGTAAACCTGTGTGGAGTCAGCACTAACCTTTAGTGGAACTAAGGACTGACTCTTTGCCTTGGAAATCTCTTGATCTGCTACAGAATTCAGAGGAACTTGGGTTATCCTGGCTTGAGGTAATGAAGCATGTCTATCTCCATGTCTCCTTCATTTTAGACAGCAAGAGAATGTTGCAGTGCATGTTGCTGTAAGCCTATCCTGGAGACTCTGGCTAGGCAGCTGGAATTCCTAGAGCCCCCTTGCAGTACGAGGAATTGGAGAGAACAAAATGGAGACTGCCCAGCTTGAGTTGTGGAGTGATGGATCATTTCTGGGAACTTAGGGAGGCTGTGGAAATGCACAAGTCATGGGAGGCAGGAGATGGTAAGGGGAGCTGAGTCAGCTTGGTGTTGTTCTAGATGATCTGGTGGGAGCTATTAGCCTGATAAGTTGTTTCTTTTGAAGTCTCACCCATTGAAGCCTCACTGTGGGCTTTCCAGGGGCTCTAGCAAAGGGAGAAATGACTAACCAGCTCCTGTGAGTGGCCAGATTTTAAATTCTTGCCTCTTGAGTAGGAGTCTTCAGAGCCTGCTGTTATTGCATCCAGTTCTCAATATGGAGGCTTTATTGTGCATAGGTAGGTCACAGACATCGAAGCAGCAGTTGATAGGTGAATCACAAGGGAAAAAAAAAGCATGCCAGCTTATCTTGGAGAGAAATTCCTTGTGGGGGAGGAAGTGTGTGCTGTTCTTGTGCTTGTAATTTGGGTAAACACTGTAGGAACTATTAGCTTATTTCAGATGACCTACGTATTTTGAATTTTTGCTTAGCCGCATCACCAATTGCCTTGACAGGGCAGAGTGGCACAGTGGATGGCTGGAAGTGAGAGCAGAAAAGTACAGCATTATCCCAAAGTAGTCTGTGCTAGAAAAGTCAGATAACTTCTGGAATAAAATTCATGAGCCCTTCCTGTATAAACTATTGCATGTTTATTATTCCCCACTGCTACTTCCCTGGCAATATACTCATGTTAATGTTCTTTGCTTACTTTGGGTTTTTTTCCTGAAATTCATGTTCATTCCTTTAATTCCTTTTGTGTCATGTCCACTTAAAAATGGTATGCTAAATTAAGTACTGAACATTTATCCCAAGTTAGTTGCTGAGTTAAATATAAACAGTCAGGAATGATAAAATATAAATTTGAAGCATTATTTTTTACACACACTCACTGACTGTTAGCTGAGGGGAGAAACTCGGATGTATGGTTTCTCACATCCATGCCTAAGCTTATTACTAGAAGCAGTTGATACCTAATTTCACACATAGCCTCGTGTTATCTGGATAATGAGGAAAATTTTCCTTTCTCTTGACTCATTCCATGAGAAGAGGTGCAGCTGAGCACGAGGTCACATTCCTGAAACATCCTAGGTATGGCATCTTTGTTGCTTTGAGTACAGCATGTTCTAGTGAACAATTTGAGTTTCCATAGCCAGAATGCCTCAAAACGAGATTTTTTGCCAACTTTGCCAAGTTCAGCTCTTGTCTGTAAAGGTCTAATCCTTTAGAGTAAGAAAAGTGTCAATGAAATGTCCTCTCAAATGTAAGCAGGGGAAAGGGAAAGTCATGCATTTGATATATTGCATGGGTCAGAACATGTCTCCAAATAATTAATTATGTATTTGTTCACAAATCAATACATGTGACAGTGAAATTGCTGGATACCTGTAGACAATGACAAGCTGTTCTGTTCCAGTTTCATAATGAAGAAATTGGTTCCTTCTCACCCTTTCTACTACTGCACTGAGTTGAATTTTACTGCATCATCAGTGTAGGTTCTAGAGGAAGGTTTAAAATAAAGAAAAAAAGGGTTGATTTGTTTTGGTTGTTTTGTTTTTTGTTTTTTTTTTGTTTTTTTTTTTTTTTTTGTTCAAGAATCTGGCCAGCATCAAACTCCTCTTTTATTGATGCAAGAAATGGTTTTGATACCAGCTGGAAGAGCTAAAAATTTCCCACTCAGAGTAGTCACTACAGGTACTTGTAATACTGAAAGTAAGAAAAACATTGTGGATTTTGTATTAGGCATTTCTCCAGCTGCTTGCATCCCAGAACCTTACATTGAGGTATAAACTGAGTGGATTTCTTGTAGTGGATAAGATAAACTTGTATTTCTGCAAAAAATGTTAGTATAATTTCTAGCTATAAGTGGCCCCATCAGTTAATTTTCCAGGTGATGCCAGAATACAGGGGCCTTGCAGAAGAATTACCCTGTGTAAGCCACTGGCATTCCCCTTCAATCATAATGTTCATGGAAAGTTCAAATGTGGTGGTTTTGGAACAGCTGCTCCTGTCATTTGCTATCCATTTGCAAAATGGAGGCAGCAAGATTTAAGCAAATGTGGAAACAACTTTCACTTTCATCTTCATCATGTCAGAACCCCAGTGTGAGACCAGCAAATGCTCTTCTGGAGACATGCTCCTGTATCTCACAAAGTTCTCACCTGGATGTTGATTGGTGCCTCGGATATGCTGTTGGGGTTGGAGTTCTTGACAGAATGATTTGGAGGGCAGCATTTGTGCAGTTTATAAACAAGTTTTTTTTTCCTTGGGTGAAAGGATTTACTTTCTATTGCCACTTGCCATAAACTTTTACAATTTTTTTAGCAGTGAGACTTTCACATGGCTGTAGCTACGGTTAGTGTTGACACTTCTGTTAAGTCCTGTTGGAGTAAATTCCTGCAATAACCAAGGGTTGTACCTATAACATTTGTGAGCCATCATGTTGGGTAGTGAGGAGCTTGTTGCTTTGCTTAAAAGAAACTATTGCTGAAGAGATGAGATGAAACATTTTTCTGGTCCTGAGCTATTTGTGTGATCCCCTGAAGGGATAATGGTATGGCTTAAAGAATGTAAGGCTGCAGTTTTTTCTTAAGGGAATCCTAAATGTTTAGCTTCTTGAGAAATTCAGGTGTTTGGTTTCTTTTTTGTTTAAGCATCTGAGCATGTCATTTTAGGAGAAACTAATTTGATATTTAACACTCACAGTGAACACAGAAGGTAAACTTTTACTTTCAGCACATGCCTGCTTGAGAATTGGGGTTAGTAATAGCTGGGTTATGTCACAGTTTGATAGTGGTGTTTGTCCCTTAAACAGGGCAGGGAGAACTGGTCTGTTGAAAAACTACCTACTGTGGGGTTTCTCTGTGTTGTGTTAAGCCTTCTCCCCCACTCCACAACTTGAGTCTTCTGCTCAAGTGTATAATGAAAAGTGGATTTGCTTTGAGGAAAGAGTGATTGGTGGGAAATGGTTACTGCAAAGTTGAAAATGCTAAAATAGAATGCACCTTGGGGAAAAGATGCTCACAAGTTATTAATGGAGAACTGGCTTTATCATTCCTCCATTCTTCCTGTTAATACATTCCATCATTAATTGTGACTCTTGTTTTTACATCTTTGTCAAATTTGTCTTGATTTCTTAAGTTAGATCTGTAGGAGGATACTTTTGTGTCAGGATAAAACACAGTGACTTTGCATGATTCACTTTTTCTTTTTAAAACCAGTTTTATTAGAGATCTTAAATAATTTTCAAACTACTTGGATATGTAAAAATGCAGATGTGTATCCAGCAAAGCCTGCAAAGATGCAGCAGAATCTTGAGGTACCTGGTTACAATTTTAAAAAATCTATTCTGACCTCTTGAGTTTCTGCTTTGGCGTGGTGGGAGCAGCTGCACTGCAGGCAGGTCACACATGGGTCCATAAAATAGCCAAATGGGAAAGGTTGTATTATGGGTACCAGTTGTATTGTGTTTGTACTGCTGTTAACACAAGTTTCACTTGTTCACTTTCCTAGAGTTAAAGAAAGCGCATAAAATGACACATTTAAATCAGTGGTACAGCCAGCATCTGGTAACAGTAGTAGCTGGCTTGCCAGATAAAGATGTGTCTGAATGCTTAGCTCACGGTCAAGCAGATACTTGCCTGGAGAGCTGAGCTTGGAAATCCTGCTACTCAGCAAATCAGGTTTTCTTCCTCAAGCTTTAGGCTTCTGTAAATACCACCTTGGCTGCTTTGTGGATGTGGGTAAATAGACCAGTTAGGATATGAAGTGGTGCAGAAATATGCCAAAGGCTGGATAATTATCCTGAGAAAAAGTTGCTGAACAATCCAACTGTCCTGATGCAAGTGGTTTATGAAGCCTTTTAGTGCCCCATCCTGTGTCTGGGAGTTTGACCCGTGATGCTGCTGTAACCACAGCTAGCCCAGAGACTGAGTGTTTGTTAGGATGGGTCTGCCTTGTAGGGAAGTTGTTTCTAACAGTTTTTGCTTGCTTTTCACTAGGGTCCATTAAATAGCGAGTCTTCCAACCAGAGCTTGTGCAGCGTGGGCTCTCTGAGTGATAAAGAATTGGAGGTAAGCAGGCACAACTGCTCAGGGTAGTTGGGTTAAGGGTGAACATGATCCATCTCAAAACATGGAAGAAATTGTGTGAGAGTCAGTGACAGTCTTAGTTTGGAGAGTGAAAGGGATCAGGGAAGTATTTAGCTTGACCCTGCAGGCTTTTGACCTCTCTGTGAAGCTCCTCCTTGGAGCTTCCCGTCATTCCGGGCAGGTTTTACCCAATCTCAAACACGGCATTCCCATTGCCGTAAAGCTCAGCTTGGGAAACTGCTTTCGGTCTTGGACTACACTTTTGAACACACATAAAAAACCAGATAGCATTAATAGAAAAGTTTCCCAAATCTATCAAATATGTGAGTTTGCCCAAGTCTATACAAGTCCAGATCGCTTTGTGGGTTGCTCTGTGGAAGTGTGGGAAGGTGAAAATCGATGCTATGTCCCTGGTTAGTCTCACTTCTTTAGGATTAACTATTTCAAAATGCTCATTAAAGCAGCAAAATGAATTTTAGTTGGATTTTTATTCTAAAATTCTATGTTAATAAGCCAATCTCAAATTTAAATGCATCTATCATGCATTTCTTATGAACTTCCCCCATAGTTACCAGGTAAGTTTTGGATCATGTTTCCCTCTCTTATGTGGCAGTTCTGATGTGAAGGGCTTTTGAGAATGCAGTATCTTAAACTCCATGAAGTAAGTGTTGTTAATAGTGAAAATCTGAGTAGTCATTTTTCTAATTGGATTTTTTTTAATGAACTTTTGTGGAGAGATATACGTTGACCAAGCTGACATACTCGAATCTCCCATTCATTGCTTTTTCAGTCTTATAGTAGATAATGTTGTGTGTCATTTTTGTTATGTAAGTACTTGAATGGAAAAACAACTTAAACTGAATCTCATTAATAATCTCACAGCTCCATGGAGGCTGTAATGGAGCCTGTGGTGTTACAGTCACATCAACGCTGTTTGGGAACTTCACTACACAGTGAGGAGGCAATGTCACTGACTTTTACACACAGGGGCTGAAGCAGCAAGTCTCTAGGTAGCTTTGGAGTTTTCAGTCCCCTCATTCTAAAAAAGTATCTTGCAGACACAATAACCACCTATGTCTTAGAATCCCCCTCCATCCTCTTACGAAAACACACTCTCTCTGTGAGTGTCCAGCTGGTAACATGGGACTGTAGATGTCCAGCACCCACTGGTGACACAGCCAGTTAGATTCAAATATATCCTTTTTATCCTGCTAAAGGAGGGAGATTGATTTCTGTGCTTAGTGTGTGTAAGTCTTTTGGTAGAGATCTATTAAAGAGGGTACTTGAGATGTGGGTTTCCAAAGAGCATGAAGCTTAGGTTTACCACAGACTCTCTGGCCATGGCTTTCCCTCCCCCAGAGCTGTGTTTTGCACAGTGTTTTTCTCCCTGCCCCCAGGCTGTAGTTCAGTGGTGGCTGCAGTGATTGGAGAAAATACCGCTTGGAATTATTTGGGGCAATTTGGCATAGAGGCGTTTCTAAAATGACAATGGGAATGGGAATGACAAGACATCTCTTTCCAGCAGTGAGCTGCTTCCACAGTGCTTCCCAATGTCTTTGGCAGGTTTGGCCACAGATGTGACCCTGGTGATGGAGATGGCACCGTGCCAGGGTCTTCTCCGTTCTCACATGTTTAGGCTTGTTAGCGTTGTACAGACAGATAGACATGACACTTCTGGAGTCCTCAGGCCTGTCAGCTGTGTTCTGTGTTGTGTTTGTGCATAAATCCACTGATCAGCTGTCCATCAGGTCTCTGGGTGCTCACAGCAATGGCACGTGCAACTGACCCTTGACTTTAATGAGAGCAGGTGAGGAGCAAACAGAAGTGTAGGTGAATTGCTGCATCTGTAACTGCTTTGTCCTGGCTGCTGTCCTGGGATAGTTCTTGTAGCCATCTGCAGTGGACTTTGAGAAGAAGTATTACCTGCAGACAAAGTGAATTGGACTGCAGATTTGGATGTCAGTACTTAAACCTCTCATCATTATTCCCATTGTACCAGTACTATGATCACCTTGAAGGGGTTTCCATAGGTTTATATAAATGTTTGAGCTTGCTCTGCTAACCCAGTGAAGTCACGGGGCAGTAGATGCTGGCTTGCAGCAGCTGAAATAGAAAAAATAAATCTACCTTCTTGTTAACCACATTCTCTCCCTCCTGCAGCATATCTAAGAAAAGGTACCAACAAAAGAAACAAATGCCCCAGAGAAAGGAAACGGCCACTGGGGATATGGAACAGATCATTGTGTTTGGGCATTTTCTTTAAATCTTGGAATAACTGCAGTAACGTTAATTTTGAAGTATTGTTTAACAGACTCCCGAGAAAAAGCAGAATGACCAGCGGAACAGGAAGAGGAAAGCAGAAGCCTATGAGACCAGTCAAGGTAATCCATGTTCAGCCCTGCCGCAGGATTGCCGCATCCTTGGCAGCTTGGGCACGATGTGCACAGGCAGTGTCCTAGGAAACTGATGGCTCTTCTCAAGGGTGTGTCAGGCAGCTTGTTATAAACTACTCCATGATGGTAGATTCTCTTCTGGGAACGTCGTTATCCTTATTGACAGGAAAATACTTGGCTTATTTGCACAAACTCTTGCATTTTTTTTTATGGGACGGGCTGCCCAGAGGTTTCATATGCTGCTCTGAAATGTTGTTTTGGTCCTGTGTCACTACATATACAGCAGGCAGACTTCAGAATACAGCCTGTACTCTCTTCCTTGCTTTCCAAGATGTGTGCCTGCCTTGTTAGAGCAAGTGCTCACCAATAAGGAACAAGCTGTGCCCAAAGCAGGCAGTCCTGTCCTGAGTGCTGTGGAAAACCTGGCATGTTCAATCCGAGTTAGATTTTTACGCAGAGGGGCAAATTTTGATTTCTTTCATTTTTCAATGTAATGAGAATTGTGTTGACAGAACTGCTTTGATAATGTGATAGTAAGAAAAAGGACTAGGTTTTAATGAGCTGATGTTAAGCTACTGCTAATTATCTCTCAAACTCTTACAGGAATGCTTGTGAGAGATCTAATATGCAGTAATTTATCTGAAGGCAAGAGGAGTAAAAGTACCCTTTGCTCTCTCCTTATCTTGAAGGAAATTTTGGAGAACCTATGCAACAGTCAAGACCTTTAGTGTTTTCTAAGTACTTCAGAAAGTGAAAATGCTGTTTGATTGGATGTGACATGTTTGGAATTGAGAGTTAATTGTATTATCAACTGTAGAGCCTCCCAAAAACAGCACTAGGTCTGTAACCCTGAGCTGGGCTTTTGTTGTGCAGAAGCTTTGTTGTGATAGTGTTGCACTGTACAGGAAGAGGAGTGTCAAAACGTAGGAGGAGGTTTTTAGAATGGTGTGGTAACTTCTCTTGTTAAAAGTAGAACTCCTATTTTAATAATTTGCTTTCCTTTTTAGGGAAAGGCACTCCTAGAGGACATAAAATTAGTGATTATTTTGAGGTAAGAATCCTTTCATTGACAAATCTGCCTTAGTTCACATTTTACAAAATCTCTAGATAGAAGTTTGTGATGTGACGTGTTACTCATCCATCGTTGGGATCATGGATTCATGATGTCAATCTGATATGCTCAGATCTGATTAGGCAGACAATATGAGAAAGTTGATTTTTAAATTTACATTTAGTTGAACAGTTGATAGCGCATTTTTTTTCACTTAAGTATAGGTTTGAGGTTGATTTTCATTGGAACCTGTATCTTGGTTGAGGATATCTCTAGGTTTGCAGACAATTTTCATGAGGATGTTGCAAAAGAGCCCACCTGCACAATCTGCTGATTGGAGTGGGAAGTTGTTTACAGGATTCCCTCTAAAGAAAAACTTTCCATGGGAAGCTGGCACCATAGGGGCCAAATCCCTCCCCAAAACAGTGATGGACATTCTAAAAATCAGTATTCTTTTTGCTCTGCATAATACCTGAAGTTTTTCTAGGTCTGCACAATCCAGAGTTGTAGCTTGTTCTTTATTATATGGAGTAACTTGGAGCCAGAAATTAAGCACTTATTAGTGCTTACTTCTTTCCTGAGTAAATTTTTTACGAGTGATACACTGTAGGGGTTTCTGTACCAACTGAAGCAGTTCCCCTGTTCCTTACCTGTCCTGCCTCATAACAGTGACTGGTGCAGGTGCTTCAGTGGAGATGAACATTCTCTGCCACTCCTGGGTGCACATTCACAGGGAATGGGCTTCCTAATTTCAGAGGGTAAATAGCTGTTCTATGGCCAAGCGTGCAGGTTTATATCTTTATGTGTTACGAAGGAAAATGCACTTGATGCAAATGCAAGTGTTTATCTGTTACTTACTTCTGTTATTTTGATAACTCCGTGAACTTGTTAAGATTTTCCTCTTAATTTATGTTGTTTATGTAAATTATTCCCTGAAACCTATAAGGCTTCATTTTTAAGTTGAATGTGTTTCTTCTGTCTGTGTTAAATGTGGTTCAATGTAGCATCTTTGTGAAACTGCTGATGATCAAATCTGTTTGTGTGCCCAGTTTGCTGGGGGCAGTGGCCCAGGAACCAGTCCCGGCAGAAGCGTGCCGCCTGTCGCTAGATCCTCTCCACAGCATTCCCTGTCCAACCCCTTGCCGGTGAGTGTTCCTGGGGACACAGATGGTGGCCTGGCATCAGTTAACTTGGTGGCCATGATTCAGACAGGTAACCCAAGGTCCTGGACGGGGAAGTGTCTCTTGGTGGGTGATTTGGCTTGTTCTCCATTTTAAATCTGAAATTGAGTTCTGAGAGCCAAGCTGTGTCTAGGACCCTGGGACAGTGACTAGTCCACCCGTAGCTGATCTGAATGTCTGAGCTTAAATTGTACAGGATGACTGTTCCTAACATGCTGTGTTGGTACAGAGGGATGCCAGTCCTTAATAAAGGTGGAACTGATCCGTTAGTTATCATGTATTCTGTTGTAGCACGTGAACTTCTCCATGGAGTTGGGAGTATGTTGTGTGTTTGTGCAGCACTAATCAGGGATATTCTGATCTTGACTGCACCCCTTGCGTGTCCTGAACAATGGGCCCACCCCAATTGTTTTGGGAAGGCATTTTACTTCTGCTTGTGTACACATGACTTGCAAGGGGCACTAGCAAAAGCTTGCAGAGAAATGTGCTGGTTTTTGGCATGTAATTCCACTTTACTTACAGCATTTCTTCAAGTTCTGGTTGTGAAGAAGTAACCAGTGTTTTTAAACCATTTTAGGACAGAGCAGCTAGAAAAATTTGTTGCAACTAACAAAGCAGTATTCAGAGGCTCTGTTGCCTGAGCTTTAGTTTTGACCATTGACCTCTAAAAATTTTCAGCATTTGTTGAGTGTGACAGAAGTCTGGAGTCATTGTGGGAAAGGTTGGTATTCCCAAAGCCAAATTCAAAGTCTTCAGTGATTACTTATTCTGCAGAGACCTTTGCGCTATTCCTGAATGTACTGAACTAAACCCCAGCACTGAACACTGCTCTGAATTCCATGTGTTGCTAGATTTCAGAAGCTTTGTAATACTGCTTGGAGAGCTTCACATATGCTTCTAGATACTTTTTAATGTTTCTAAAAATTAAAATATGTCTTATTAATTGAATAGACTTTCATGCTATTGTGTATCAGTTCACTAATACATCTCTTTAAAGAGTAATTAATGAAGAAATAGCATCTCTGAATGTTGCAGATGTGTGAGGGATTAGGGACAATTCTTTATTCTGGCAGGTTAGATAGCCCACAATGGGACAAGTGGATTCTTCCTTTGGTTTTCTTCTTCTACACTTGTATATGTTGAATAGGTAAAAGTTGAACAGAGTGTTTCTGGTGAATATTGATGTTGCCGTTAGTTTCATCCAGGCCAGTTTGTCTCTGTCCTTACACAGGTGCTTATCTTCGGTTCTTTACTCTTGCAGCTAAACCTGTGACGTTTGCTTATTCATAACAAACTATTCTGGGCCTTTGCAAGATCTGTCCTCTTCTTACAAATGAAATGTCAATGATCTAATCCACCCAAAAATGGGGGGATGAGTGAAAATTGGAGGACACTGAGTGTCTTTTACAGGTGTCAGTGTGATCTTGGAAGGAAGCAAAGTGTTAAAATGTCTTTTACGTGATACAAACCTCCTCCAGATCGGAGTTAATCTGTACTGTGCTGGAAAATTTCTGCAATCAGAACTTACAGAGGAATTGTAACGGCCTCAGGATGTTAATGCTTCTCTTCAAATCTCTTGGCTGATTTGAATTGCCTTGCTTCTCATTTGATTAGAATGATCTGCAGGTCTTGAGACTCTTACGAGGCTGCTCTCAGGCACAAGCATTCTTTTGGGGGAGGAAGCACACTCTTGATATTGGTAATGTTAAATTAACTAGAAAACAGGTTGCAATTTAGGTTTTTAAGAAAAACTGAAGCCTGACCTGTGTGCTTCCTCGGAGGCATTTGCCTGTCCTGGAGTTACAGCTTAGAAAGACTTGGATGATTATTACCCAGATTGCCAAGCTTTAGCAGTGATGGTGTGGCTTTGGAAGCCAGGACATTGAAAGGCTGTGTGCTATAATCAGTGTAACTCAGATGATTCTTGTTGTTAAACCCAGTTCCTCCACCACAGTTGGAAAACTAATCTACTACAGGAGAAAGGAGCTGGTCTTTAAGAGATGTAATAGACTTTTAGAGGATTTTGGGGATGACTTCGTACTTCACTTACCTTGCAGGAGATGGGTCCCAGCTGTAATGAAAGAAGTGAAATTACCATGATGTCTGGGTCCTAGACATGGTTAAGTTGCTGCCATTTAGCACTTCTGACTCAGTTTATCAGAATAGCAATGTATCATGAAATCGGCTGTTTGAAAATGAGTCCTTAAGAAACATAAAAAAATATAATTGTGAATGCATTGACCAAAATCCCAGTGTAGATTTTTGGACCTGCAATCTGTTTTGCCCCACCAACTCTGGAGCACATGAATTCACAGAGGAAGAGGATATGTTAACTGACAAGGAATTCTGTCCTGTGTATCCATTTGTTAGGTTTTTTTCAATTGTTAACTTTGTTGCCATCTGCTTGGAAGAATCACTGCACCAGTCCTGTTTGAGTTACCAGATCCTCACCATGCTGCCTGCTCATTCCTGAGCTGCTGCTTCACTGACAACAGTTTTGGCAGAGTCAGAGAGTCACTTTTTTTTTTTAATTAGAAAAAAAAAAAAAAAAAAGTAGTTCATTGTCTGTTTTTTGACTATGTTGCAGCGGCGAGTGGAGCAGCCGCTGTATGGGGCAGACGGCAGTGCAGCCAAGGAGCCGCAGGAGGAGCACTCTGCCCTGCCAACGCTGATGTCGGTGATGCTGGCGAAGCAGCGGCTAGAGAATGAGCAGCTGGCACAGAGGGGAGGTGGCCTCTGTTTTACTTTTGTCTCGGTGAGCAGCTCTGAAAAAATTTGAATCCTAAGGCATGTGCCTAGTTAAGGGATGGGGAATTTGAAGCTTTTCTGCCCAAGTGCAGCCTTGTTTTTGCTGACCCCAGTCTGTCATCTTCCGGTAAGTTCATCTCCCTTGTGAAGAGTTCTAGGTCCCAGGCTTTACTTGTTTAATAAAATGGTGTGAGTTTTAAGTTAACAGCTCAAAATTTTACATAGATCAAAATTATGTCATCAGAGAGGAAAATCTGATAGATGCAGAAAAGCAAAAGATTGAAATGTAGTCTTCTTGTGAGAAGTGTTTGGTTTGGCCTTGCTTAATCTCAGCAGCCATGAATTATATCAGGCTTTGTCTTCAGCAGGTTGGGCCAGGCTTCTTGGAAAAAACTGACTCTGCTTTTACTGAACTAAATCTCTAAAGCATCCTTAAATCTGACATGAAAGTGTGGTGCAGGCCAGGCTGCAGCTCCAGTGTGGAGATGAATGTATCTGCATGAGCACTGGTGGTCATGCTGAGGGACATGTAACAATACACAACTTTCTTTTACAGGCCCAGCAAGGCAGCCCATCTTCTACTGGATCAGGGAACACTGAGCATTCCTGCACCTCCCAAAAACAGATTTCCATCCAGCACAAACAGTCACAGGTATAGCTCACTAGACAACATAGCTCTTGGATGTGAGGTTGAAGCTTGATGCAGCTTTTCTGCTGTGCTAGAGGGTGCCACTGGTAGTGGACATGATGTTTTCAGTGAGAAGAGCCAGTATTCCCAACTCCATCTCTAACTACTGAGTGAAGTTAATTGCTTTGAGCTTTGTTCCTCATCCTGTAAAGAGTGTTTTTGGTTGCTGCTGCTGGAGTTTGTCCAATCTGCTGCTGAGGCTTTTCTGTGTCAGTGCTGTGGGCAGTTTGTCAACTGTGTGTGATTGTGCTTGGGAGAGGAACACCTAACACCGCAGCTCTGTCTGTTTCTGCTCTGTTGTATCCTCAATGTTCTTCCTCACACTGGAAGTGAAGGTGAGAAGGAAACCTGAGGGATAGTTGTGAATGAGTCCGTTCAAGCGCTGGGTCTTTTCAAGTTCTAGGTCATGGGTGCATCACATTGTTTACAGTACAAATAGCCACAGTCTGGCTGGCAGCTCTTTGACCCCTGCAGAGTCCACTCATGGAATAGTTTGTCCTGTCAAGGTGGAACATGGTGTATTCCTGAAAGTGCTTCCCAGCAACTTCACTGACCTGGAGTCAAGAAGAGGAGTAGCTCTGACTGCACCACTATCTTTTTGGTACCTTTTAAATTACTGGGATTTTTCTAGCTGTGTCATCTTCTGTTGCTTACTTTATCTGCAGTGCACCTGGTTTATTTCTTCTCCAAGCCTGCTTTTAATCTTCTTTGGATTTTCATCTCACATCTCTCTGTGTCTTACCTTGAGCAGTTTTTGAACAATCATTTCCTCACACCAGTCTGTGTCAGAGATGATTTTGTTGCTGGGAAGATCCATTCTCCATTAGCCCTGCAGGTGGTACAAGTTCTCTGTTCACCAAGGACAGCAGTCTCCCCCTATGGAGTACTCACTTGCTCAAATCTGGGCTCTGTTGTAGCAAACCACCAGGGTTGCATTTCTTGTCTGTATTGTTAAAATGCTTGTCTGGGAAGATGCCTGTTTTCTGACAGTGCATGGAGAGGTCTGTGTGTGAGAATGATGCCACAACTCAAGAACCTGCCAGAGATTATGTCAATCTTGGCTGTCCAACACCCATGCATAAAACAGTGGTCCTGCCTGGAGGGAAACAAGGTGTTTTTATTTTCTTCTCTGCTTAACATGCCCTCAAAGGTCCATGTTTTTTAATTAGAAAAATCTGAGCAATTTCTGCCAGTGTTCAGCTTTCTGCCAGTGTTCAGCTTCATGATATTCCCCAGAGGTCTAGGTGGAGCATACATGTGCAGGAAGGAATCTAGGAAGATGTTTGGTGGCACGATGAAGACACACATTCTTGGTTTTTCCCTTCCAAGCCTGTTTGGAGTTGATAGAGTTAAAAAATAGATAAACTTTAGTGATTCCCAGCTTGAATCACTTGTGGCAGTGCCAAAAGCAAATCAGCATAATGTGATTTCCTCAGTGTTTTCAGTTAGTGCTAGGGCCCAAATGCTCCTAGGTGACTTGAGGTGAAGTCACATGTAAGAGTGTGTATCCTGACTTCATCTGACACAGGGCAAGCATGTCTCTGCACTTGCCTAAGTGAAATAAGTCACTTACTATAGAAACTTGCTGCTGTTTGGCCAGCAGCTGCACCAAATTCTCCACAGACATCCTGTATGGTGCTTCCCATGGCAAAGCTTTCCTGCAGGCAAGGAAGCATGATCCACATTGAGTCAGAAGTGAGGTGACCTGCCCACACTGTCTTTTTGTCTCTTGGGATTTAGACCCATCTTGCTTGATGTGCCATGCTGGCAGGGGCTCTGTTTGAGCTTTTCCATACAGAGCATATGTCAGGAAGCAAGTCAGCTAGGTTTGTCTCTTACTCCATGGTGTTGGCTTCCAGGCAAGCTTGAAATTTGGAGCACAGCTATATAACTCCACAGGTAAGACTCTGCAATCTCTTCTCAGAAATGGAATAGGTGCCTGCTAACCGCAAGTGTGAAATCTGTGTTTGCAGTCCTGGAGAGTTTCCTCTGTGTCAACTTGGCTGTTTTAGATTCTGTGTTAATGTACATACTGACTCCTTCCACTTTTCTTCCCCACCCTTTAATTGGAGTGCTGAATCTGAAATATTCAAAGAATATAGTGTGTCTTCTGTTCCTGGGTATAACACTCACTTCATTGCTTCACTGAAGGTATTTGAGATGTTCTGCACCACATAAAACTTTCCAGACAGTTTTCACTCAAGAACTATAAAGCTCCTGTCCCCAGTGGGTATTAATAAATCGGTTTATCAGAAACAAAAGCTTGTGCCCAATACTCTTGCTGTCAATCTTTTACAATATTTTAAAATGAATACCTGTGTTTTCGGTCAGGACCACTTCAGAGCCCGCAGGTGTTGACTTTGTCTGCAGGTGGTTGTCTGTGCTCATGAAAGATCATAAATTTGATATTCCAGCTAAAGGCTGGGATTTGATATGGGTTTCTTTTTTCTCTTAAGCCTTTTTTTCTGTACAAGCTCTCCTGCATAGAGACCTCTAAAAACTGTGCAAAACTCAACTAAAAATGTAAAATTCACAGGACACAGGATATTTTGGGCTGTTGAGAGTTACCAGTTTGTGCTCTTCAGAGCTGCTGACTCACTGCACCTCCTGTGCTGGAGGAGCCCACCATGCAACAACAAAATGAATAATGGAGAATATTCTTCCCCTGAATGCCAGGATGCAGGGGATCAGTTCTTCTGAGACCCAGCAGTTCAGATCAGAGGGGGTTACACTGGGACTTTAATGGTGACTATTGGAAACATTATCCATTTGTCTTAAACATGGTTTGTGGTGATTTTTCCCTACAGTCTGACCTCACAATGGAAAAAATATCTGCACTAGAAAACAGTAAGAACTCTGACTTGGAGAAGAAGGAGGGGAGGATAGATGACTTATTAAGAGTAAGTATTTGAAGTGGGACAACTCTTCTAAAAGCTGTTATTTAAAGGTATTTAGAATGCTTGTGCTATCTAGGCTGCAGAGCAGGGGCTTGTATACCAGCCATAGAGGTAAAACAAATCCAGTGATCCCTTACAAGCAGGATAATTGTCTGGCCTGTGGACACTGTTTGGGCCTGCTTGAACGTGAGCAGTGTCTGGGGATGTACAGTGCAGAGTTGCTGTAGCTCAGTTGTTTGTGTCCTCGGCAGTGCCGGCCTCCTTTTGACCTATTCACAGAATCATGAAGGTTGGAAAAGACCTTGAAGATCACCAAGTCCAACCATCAGTGTAGCATGACCACCACGTTCTCACAAAGCCATGTCCTCAAGTGCCACATCCACTCTTTTTTTGACCACTTCCATGGACAATGACTCCTTTTTCCCTCCACCCAGTTACTCCCCTCTTCTAAGTCAGAGGAGCTGACTCTGCCTTCTGTTTGGCAGCATGTCCAGTAGCCTCTCAGTAGCCTAGGAAGCCATGTTCTGAAATGCTCATTCAGGAGAATCAGAAACATGTATAGAGATGAGAACATCTTTTGGCCAAATCAAAAGAATAAATCTCTTAACCCATTAGAATTCTTCAGTAAAAGATAAATACCTTAAAATCAGAGATCTTTTCTTAATGGAGGAGTTCTAATTGACTTAGCTTTCATCAGCTGGAGAGGCAGCTCTTGTGAAGTGTTGAAAAGCATTAGAAAGCACATTAAAGTGAGTAGAGGGAAGGCTTTTGTGTGTCTCTGGTCTCAGCACCTGAAAGAGCTCAGTCAAGCTCACTGGAGACATGGAGCACAGGTGAGCTTGTGGGAAACAATCCATGAAGCAGGAAATAGATTATTTTTTTTTTAATTACAGTTGTTTTGGTTTTTACCAGACTATTAGTTGGAAGGGGAATGGTTACATTTAACTCTGTTAAGGAAAGTGGTTGCACATACTGTCCTGCTGCATTCTGTGATGTGAAGCAGCAGCTGCCACTGGGAGCAGTCTGTGTAGAAGGACTGATGGAAAGTGACTCGAACAATAATTTAACTGAAAATACAAAGAGTTCCCCCATCCTTTTCCTCTGCCAATATTGTGGCTAAAGAGGGAGGAGAGTCCAGCAATGACTAAGCTATTTTGAGACTTGGTAGCTGTGGCAAGGTCTTAAATGTTTAACAGCAACAACAGAAAAATTAAAATACTTTTGTTTGTCTTTAGTCTCTTTGTACCTTAGTTCCTTACATGTAAACCAAGATGACAGAACTTCCATGTTCTAGAGGGGTGTTAAGATGTGAGGTAAAAACTTAAGAGTTTGTCTTGGATGTTTTGCTAAACAAAACCGGTTCTTTTATCCTACTGCTTCACTGACTTTAATCTGATCCCCACGGCTAGCTGGAGAAACTTCTTCCTAAACGAGGCTTAGTTTGGCTCTTCTGAGTGGTTTAAAGTCCCAGGCTTTGTTCTCTGTTCACTTTTAGGCCAACTGTGATTTGAGACGGCAGATAGACGAGCAGCAAAAGATGCTGGAGAAGTACAAGGAGCGATTGAATCGATGTGTAACGATGAGCAAGAAGCTTCTTATAGAAAAGGTGAGCAGGGGACATCTCTGCTGTCACAGTTCATGTCCTTGAAAGCATCTCTATCTTCTTAGCAGTAAAAACCTGCTCCTGTTGCTTTAGTGATAAAAGATAATTGGAATTCTGTCTTGAATTATTTCTCAGCAAACAAGAACATAATCCAAAGACTGAAGTGTTTCAGAATGTTCAGATTTCGTCCCTTTGCACAGTGGCAGAATGATCTCTTGCTTAAATGAAAGAGCTCTTAATGCAGCAAGCATTGCTTGATTTGGAAACCCATACACTTGAAAAGCAACTCTGTGCAGCTCTGGCAATGCAGGAGGAGTGTCCCATTGTGCAGTGAAATTGCAAATGTGCTCTGGGACATGAACAGGTGATTTTCCTTCTTTCGGGTGGCAAAGTTGGAGATCATTGCTTTGTGTAACACTGAAAACAACACACTGGCAACAGTGCCAGGTTCACCAGCATCCAGGCTGATTCAGTATTGAAAGATTTCCAGTTTTCCTGATGGTTCAACAGTGTGGGAGTTTGTTTGCTCTTTTACCTGTTGGCCAGTTACACCTATTGTTTGTGGGCACCGGATAGGCAAAACTACCCAGGTTGCCGGCTGGGACATGCTGTCCGTTTGAGTTGATTTTGTTCCAGAGCTGACTGTTCTTGGTTGAACAGGGCTCCCCTCTCCAGAGTGGTGACCTAGCTGAGATTGTGTCACTTCTGGACATGGTACAAGACTAGGACTGAACTGGCTGATCACTGTATCTTAGTCTTAATAGTGATTCAAGGTACATTTTCTTTCTTCATCTCCTGAATAAAGGCCTGGTCAGAGCTGGGCCTGCAGTCTAGCTAAACTACTGATACAAAAGGGGTAGTTTTAATCCTACTTGCCAGGCTGATTTCAGCTGATCATAGGATGGGAGACATGCCCAGGCAGTCCTCAGGAGGGAAGAGTGCGGTTGAAATGTCACGATGGAGGTGAACAAATGCCTGTCAGACCAGTGTGAAGCACCAGCAGTAATTTAATCAATGATATTCAGCTGGGTTTCAGATAAGGAGAACTGAAATAATAGAAAGTAGTAAGAATTGGTGGTGATTTAAAATGCAGCACAGCCCTTAGCTAGTAATGTATGGCTTGTATTTTTACATGGCTTTATTTTGCTTTCAGTCAAAGCAGGAGAAGATGGCCTGCCGAGATAAGAGCATGCAGGATCGATTGAGGCTGGGGCACTTCACCACAGTGCGGCACGGCGCATCCTTCACCGAGCAGTGGACAGATGGCTATGCCTTCCAGAACCTCATCAAGTGAGGACAAACAGGATTGTCTTTAACTTGAGTGGCAGAAATGGAAAAACAACCCTAGCAGTTGTGTGTGATGTCTTGCATATCAGAATGTGAGAATGGTGTGACTGATGCATGGAAGGATCAGATAGGAACTCCTGACAGTGGGGAACTTTTTCACACTGAAGTGAGAAATCCGTTTCCACTTAAACTTCCAGAGACTTGAACTGGAATGAAATGGTTTGAGTTGGCCTATGGGCCAACTCTTGTTGCCTGTTGGGAATCCTCAGTGCACCCACCCAGTTGTGTCGTGCTTGGGATGGAGGGGTGGACCAAAATCTCGCATGTATCGTGAGTCAGTCAATTTGATTTGCATCCTTGCATGTATTAGTCAAAGAAGGCTAATTAGCTTGCTTTTTCTTTTTTTTCTTAAGTAGAAAGTGGAGATGCTTGAAAGAGAAAATCCATGCTATTTAACTTGTCTTGCCTTCTGGTAACAGTGATCAAAGGGGCTGCATAAACCTGGAAATGAAGATCAGAGACCCTTTATGCAGGATGTTAATGGAAATATCCAGTCAATTCCCACCTGGCCTAGACCTTTAAGTAGGACTTGGCAAATTAATTGCACTAGAGAGCTATGTGTGATCCTTTAAAATCACATCACTTCCCTGTAGTCTCCCTCTGATGGGGAGGTGTGGCTCTTGTTAGGCACAGACTAAGGACTTAAGGACATGGAAAAAATACTTCTGGAATACTTACCTCCAGTTGCTGTCCCTTTTTAAAAGGGAATTAGGTACGCAAGTGCTTAGGTCATTTAGACTTGAAATTTCAAGAATGCATTTATCATTGTAAAATGCTTCAAGATAGACTTTTTATCTTGGAGGAGAGACAGTTCCCTAGTGAAATCAGGAATGATGTTGGTTATATTCCAGAGAATTTAGGATAGCTTAACTGTGCTTTTGAAGTGCAAGGATATTTTCTCAGACAGTGCCAGACTTCAGGAATAGTTTTAACAGGAAAATCTGAGATTTTGAACAGAGGCTTCTAGGAAAAAGTGTGTGGAAAGTTAGTGACTCGCCATGGATCCTAGGTTTCCATGGGGTTAGCAACTGCTTTGGATGTCCTTTGAATGAATTAAACCTTTCACTTACTGAAAGATTTCTGTGAGGCAGGAAAAGGATCTTGTTTTATGTAAAAATACCTTTAAAACTCTGACTCATCATTTTTGGCACATCCCCCTTTTCTGTACAAAAATATTTTGCTACAAATCTTACAAGTACAACTGATTTGAAATTCATGGCTCCAGTCTGGTAAGAACAGATGCTTAAGACAACCAAGCACACACCCTTAGTTATCTGTGTTGTGTTTTTTCTCCTCTCTGCTTTTCAGGCAACAGGAAAGGATAAATTCCCAGCGGGAAGAAATAGAAAGACAACGAAAAATGTTAGCAAAGCGGAAGCCACCGGCGATGGGCCAGACCCCTCCAGCAAGCACCGAGCAGAAGCAGCGCAAGAACAAGACCAACGGAGCAGAAAACGAAACGTAGGTTCTGTGGCCTTCTTGGTGTGTGGCAGGGCCACATGCTTTGATTAGAGCACAAGGAAAATGTACACAATTAGAAGCCTTGATTTCTGTGTATTTACTGTGGAGAATTCTGAGTTAAGAGCTTTGAGACAATTCGTTTGGGATGCTGAAGGAATGAGATGCTTTCTATAGAGACAGTGCATTGAGCATTGGCCTGTTCTCCAAAACAGTTCTCCGCGCGTGCGCAACTTGGGGCTTGCTTTTTCGTGCTACTCTTCTCATAGATTTTTTTTCCCTGCCTCTTTTGAAGTTACTGATGCTCTAAGAGACTTGATATTCTTCTAGAGTAAAGCTGGGCCGCAAAAGAAATTTAGAATGTTATTTTTTTCAGAAGTTCTTGTGAGTTGGAAATACATTTAGTCAGAGACTTAGCCCTACCTTCTTCTAGTTTCCTTTATAGACTTAATTTTATTGCTGTAGACTAATACCATAACCTTCATTGACACCTTTTTTTTTTATTTATTGTATCTCTTGGGCTTGATGTGACCTCAAAGTTCCAGAAGCCCTTTGCATTCTTGGTTTTAACCTTTAAAAGGTCATGTGAAGCAAAAGGTCCCAGTGCCTTCGCAGTCTCTGCAGAGATGGCACAAGGTTGGGTGAATCCTGATGTTCAGGGTACCCTCAGCTCCATCACTGTGCCCCCAAAATGGGGTACAGGTACCTGGAGATCAGGTGGGTTGTGTTGGAGAGCACTGCATGCTTCCTGCAAATAACTGAGTTGGTTGGAGACATTTCCCCCTCGTTCTGGCCAAGGGAGCCTGAAAAGAACTAAATAAAACTTTAAAGTCCTCCTTTTGTATTGCTAGGTTTGAGCTGGGAGAAGCAAATGGAATGTCTGTACACGGATATTTTGAACATTGCTACTCACTGTGGCAACCTTTCTATTCCAAAGGAGGGGATGAGCTTTCCCCATTTTTGTGGGATTTTTTTCTCCAGCAGTCTGGTGCAGCTGTACTGTGGCTTATTTTCGAGACATGGCAACACAGGTCCTGATGTGCCTGGGAATCCTGGTCATGTCTGTGATGCTTCTGCTTGTGCTGTGAGCCTGCCTTGGCATAATCCAGCTTTACCATGCTCTGCTAGGAAGCCTTTTGGCTCCCAGGTCTTTTTCTCTGTTTCTTGCTTGTTTGTCATTCTTCACAGATACATTTTAGGGTGATATCTTTGTGGTTTAGAAAACCTTCTTCTTGTGTGCTAGACTGGTGATGCACATTACATCTCTGCCCCAGTGAGTAGATTGATGGTGTTTGTTATTTGTGCACAAACACCCGTGCAAACCTTGTGGCCGGTTTATTCAATTTTCTCTTTATTCCTTACACAGCAACAGCAACCAAACAATCACAGAATCACAAAGACGTAAACTCTTGGGATGGCCTTTTAGATTATCTGAATCTAATTAAGATTCAGGCTGTGTGAATTAGAATAATAAAATCACAGAATATCCTGAGTTGGAGGGGACTCCCAAGGATCATCAAGTCCATCTCAGGGCCCTCAGTTTTATATGAAATGAGATGACACGTGACCATTTTTTGTACTGGCTTTGTTTTATATGTATCTTTAATTTGTAATAAGCAGTTCCTTCTGCTCGAGATTCTTTCATAGGGAGTTTGGCTTATGAGTTTTCCATTAAATTTATCAGGCAACAACTGCTTTAGGCCTTGTTTCAAGTACCTGGACTCTCTGCATTATCAACAGAAGGAAGCTGGGACTTTTCAAGATGAGCACTTGATGAGCTGAAATGCTCTGTCCTCTCAATTTACGGAGCAAGGTCTCCCTGCACAGACTTAGGACTCGGTCCCGCCTTGAAAGAAGTTCAGGTGTTGAAGCTCTAGAGGCCTCCTGCACTAACCTTGTGTGAAGTACTGTGTAGAGCATAACTGCTGTTGCAGAAGTCCTCCTGGGATATGCTTTGAACTCAATTTAGGTTTAAAAAAAGATATTTGTATGCTGTCACATGCCGGTCTTGTTTACAGAGTGAACAGATGCAGTTGATAAGAGCGTCATAGTTTTATGTTCACATGTGATGCTTTTACCTTAATTCCTTGTTGGTAGTAATGAGACAGTTAATATAGTGATTCATTTTTCTAATCCTAAAGACCCCAGCATGTCATTGCATTTCACTAGTGATGGGCTTTATCACTGTTCTGGCGTAAGGCTGTGCTTTGTCCTACGTGGCACGCTTGGCATGCAAAAGATGTTGAAAACATTATGAAATGTCTTTTGACCAACCACCTAGAGCAGAAACTTCAATCAATAAAATAGGGATTATTCCCTTTATCCCATTGCTTCTCCTAACTACACGTGAAGTCAAAAATATCATAAAGTAAATTTCCCAGGGTTTCCCTGGAAGCCACTTGGCACAACCTGAAACAGGAAAAAGTTCTGAATCCCAGGTCATTTCTCTGTTTGCAGTGGCTGTGTGGCCAGGTGTGCTTCTAGTCTCAGAGTGAATAGCTGGGTTGAATTATCCAGCTTTTATGACAAAGAAAAATTTGAAAATTACTCAGTAAAGCAAACTTTACGTGGAAAAATAAGATGTGGAATGTTCAGGCTTCACTTTTCTGTATTTAGATTATGGTTTAGCTGTTCTTGTTAGAAGTCAGTCAGTAGCCTAGATAGGTATTATTAGGGTCTTGAATTTGAAATTAATGGATATTGTTGAGATTTAAAGTTTTGTTCTCCTTTATTAAAGGAGATTAATTAAAATTAATTATTATTTTTTAATATTTAAAATAATATTTTAATACTTAAAGATTATTATTATTGAAAATTATATAAAAATAGAGGTTGCAGAGTTTATCTAAAAAATGTCTTGCTGGCTGTTGATGTACTCTGTGGAGTTGTTACTTCCACTGGCAGTAAGAATTCTGCAGCTTGTTCACTTTATCATGTTTGGAAACCTAATGTGTTGTGTCTTTGTTTTTTATGCAGGTTAACATTAGCAGAATACCATGAACAGGAGGAAATCTTCAAACTCCGACTAGGTCATCTTAAAAAGGTAAGAACTAGTTGCAGCAAAGGTTTTTTGTGCAGTATTCTGTGAACAAGAGCATTTCTCTGTAGAGGTCACTACTCGTTTGATAATCAAGAGGGGTTTGCGCTTGAAAGGGATAGCCGGATTTTGTAATAATTTTTTCGGGACAGTGGTATTCACAGAAGATGTTCGTTGCTTCAATAAATAGATTTCTGTGTCCTTACAGTTAGGATTTCATGCAGAGTTCTACTTTTTTGATCCATCTTCTGTCACTGTGACTTGCCTGGTGCTGGATTCCAAATGTGTATAACATGGGGGAACAGTAAGGAATCGACCAAGGGAAGAAAATTATAAGAACACAACAAAAATAAGCAACAGTCATCGACTTTTCCAGTTCTCTGCAATATTGACTAACCAACGCTATCAGTCCAATAAAATCTCTTGGGCTGTTGCAAACCAGTGTTGTTCAAGCAGCTGCAATGCAAGTTTTTTCTCAAATACCCTGGCCTCAGGAGGAACTGTACCTGCAAGTGAGGTTATATTTAGATAAGCTGTTGATTATCTTGAAAGTGATTGCGGTGACCTATAAATAAGTTTTCTGGGACACTTCAACAGATGAAATACTGGGGAAAAAAAAATAGATGTCTTCTGCCATTTCCTTGTTAGGTGTGATCTCTGCTAAGGCCAAGGAGTTTTCTTTTGGAAATGAACCAAAGAAAAAGCAAATGTCTTGCTGGAGTGCCCATTCCTTTCTTAGGTGGTGCTCAAGCTCTACATTTAGGTTTTTTTCTGTAACCTTGGCACACAAGCTGAATGCAAGACCTCATTAATGCATCCGTACTCCTTGTTATTTTCTGTGGAAGGGGAAGTTACTGCACACCCAGAATCTGCTGGCAGTCTGCCCATTATGCTTTACTGACCTATGAACAAAGAGAAGTGATAGGGGCAGGAGAATGCTGCAGGTCCCTCTATTCTGGCATGTAACATTGCCACCCTGGAATGGATCTTCATGGAAAATGAAGTAACATGTTGGGACTGTGGCATTGTCTGAAGCTGTGCTTATCCTTCTTCACTTTTGGAAACTGGCTCATTCTTCATGTCTAAAAATAGAACCTGTTGGAAAGGGAAGGAGCAGAGTCACAAGACAGATGGGTAACGGTGTCCCCTGAGTTACATACGCAAAGTGTACTGCTCAAGGAGTACATTTGAATTGAGGTTTGCAGCCCTGGCCACGGTGATGTGAATTCTCGTGTCATTTTTGAGGGCATCAGAATTTCCAGCTAGACAAACACTATGTCAGAACTTCCACATGGCATTGAGGAACACTGACCTGTTTGAGCAGTTACCACTAGTAAAACATAATGTCATTATCTTACACTTTGCATCCTGTCTAGATACTGCCCCATCCCACGTAGCATCATGACATCCCTGCTCTTACTGCTGAGGGCTGTCTTTTTTCTCCTGTCCCACCAGAACTGAAATTCCAAAACAGCTGCATACACTTACTCAGGGAAGGAGCAGCACCACAACAACAAGGCTTCTTAGTTACAGAAAACATAAACAAGAATGTGAAGAGATACGTCTCCTGTCTTCGTAGGTGTGAACAGAATTGCCAAGTCATTTTATTCCTGTTACTTGTCACATGACTGCAAATTTACTCTGACCATCTCTCTGATCTCCTAGACAAGCAGTCCCAGTTTTATGCCAATAACCTCTTCAGAAGAGGAATTGCATTTGTGTTTCCATAAATCAGGTGGAAACACTACCTGCAGTACCTTACAGAGTGTTGTGTTTTCCTTTTGGTTTTTCCTTGTTTAGGAAGAAGCAGAGATCCAGGCAGAGCTGGAACGTCTAGAGAGGGTTAGAAATCTGCACATCAGGGAATTGAAAAGGATACACAATGAAGATAATTCACAGTAAGCACATGGGATTCAGGGATAAGAACTTAAAGTAATTTTTATTTGTTCTCTGCATAATGAGAAACAGTCTTTTCATAATGGGGAACACTTAATCCTTTTTAAATTGATGTTACAACTCCGTAGTCACTTGATTGGGGGTGGTAGCTTATAGCTTGAAGTTCACTTAAGAGAAAGGCTTCCAAGTACATCAAGGTACCATTAAATAGTCTTTCATTGGTGCAGAGTGATCTAATAGTCTAAGATTTGTCAGTCATTAACACGATTATATTTCTCTGTCTGAAAGTGAAAATGTTGTTTCTTAGCTGTGCGGTAGCTGTAATTTATTGTGCAGAGGATGTCATTCTTTCTGTCTTCTTAAACTGTGTCTTTCTCACCAGATTTAAAGACCATCCAACGCTAAATGATAGATATTTGTTGCTACATCTTCTGGGTAGAGGTGGCTTCAGTGAAGTATATAAGGTAACTTGGAAGTGGCAGTCTGGTGTAATCTGGATCTGCAGGAACCGGAGTTTCTATGCTTGTTTTCGCAATGCTGTCTGAATTATGGAGGGAAGAAGGGAGGACAAAGCTCATGGTGCATCTGACTTGAATTAGACATCAGAGCTGAGATTTTCAGGTGCTGGCCTTGTCCTCAGGGGTTGGATTTCCTTCAAATATGTGTCAAAAAATGTTGCACAAAGTCTTCAATTTTTGTTAGGACAGAGAAGCAAACCACTTGTTTCTTCAAATGCTGCACACAAATACCTGCAGTGGCTAAGCCTTACTGAGATGGCACAGTAAGTCTGAACATCTCTGTAAATAAGAGAAAATAGCTTCAATAATAACAGCAAAGCCTTTACTCCTGGGGGTATAAGGCTTTGTTTCTTGTGCCTTCATTTTACCCTCTGAAATAGCAGACTGGGGACAGTGTGTGTATTTTGGGAATTCCTTAGAGCTGAGGATTCGTGGTGCATCAGCACTCTTAACAGCCAAGACTTGGGATACTTTGGTGCTTGCTATTTGACTGTTACACTTAGAGCGGTTCTCAGTACTCCCCATTTGTACTCAGAGGTTTGGAATTCATGTTGAAATTGGCTAGAATGGAAATAATTGTGCCAATGCAAATATTGGAAACTTCATGATGATTTATTATTTTGATGCAGCACAACAATAGGAACCTAAACTAGGGGGACTAGACTGTTCACATGGGGGAAAAAAAAGTGTGAGCTCTGTGTAAGTACTTTGAGCTGCTTTGCTGACTAAGCAAAAAGTTTTGGCTCCACAGATGATAGCAAGATGGTATGAATGTTTCCTACCTGCCTGCTCTTAAGAGTTGTAACTTATTAAAACAATTAAGTGCTTACCCCTTCTTCTCCAGGGTCTTGGCCAATCTATTAAGCCTTAAGAATTAAGTAGACAACTTTTGAGATGAACACACATTATGTCTGTTTGCTTACCCACAGCATTTTATCCTGTCCTGGAAATCATTATATTATTGTTGCTGCTCTCAGGCAAGGTAGAAGGTTTCTGCATTGCTCTGTGAGTGCCATTTCAGGGGTCCATTCTTTAAGGACTGTTTAAATAATAAAAAAGTGGAGGGAAGGATAAAGCACAAGATCACACAGCTCTGCCATTGAAATCTCCAGCTTTTATAAGTGCTGAAACATTATGCTCTCAGTTGGAGAGCTGAACTACCAGTGTGAAAAAAAAGCATTGAAAAATCTGTATTTTGGTGGTTGTTTTTTATTAACCCAAGTGTAGAAAATTAATTTTGGACTTGGGGGAATAATAGCAGGGTCTTTCCCAGTATAAAAACTGTCTCTGTTTTGGTAATTTATTCTTCCTGGTCCCTTTTTTAACTCTGGGAGTATAATGCCAGAATTAATGCAGCATGAGCTAAACTCCATGGGGAATGTCAGATCAAAGCACGGAATATTCAATTGTTTTCATAATTGCTTGAATTCATTTGTGCAACTTATTACATCAAAATGTGGGTTTGCTTTTCCCTCACTATATTTTAATGCTGATTTCCTGGGTGGGGATATTGGTTTGTTAGAGTTTGTCTGCTTTTGCAGTATGAACTTGAGCCTGTGATTCCTACTGATGTTCAGCTCTTCTCTCTGCAGGCATTTGATTTAACAGAACAGAGATACGTAGCTGTGAAAATACACCAGTTAAATAAAAACTGGAGGGATGAGAAGAAAGAAAACTATCACAAGTAAGCGAGTTTGTAAAGCAACTAGCCCTGTTTCCCAGTCCTTCCTGCGTGTGGTTATTCAGTGCCTGTGAACAGGCTGCCAATTTTTTCCTGTCTTTGCCACATTTCAAAAGCCACCTTCTGTCCTTGTAGCTACTTGCAAAAGTTCTGGTCAGATTAGAAATGTTTTCAATATGTGCATACACATACAGAGTTGTGTATAAGCCCTGTGACTTCACATTTTAAAGCATCAGTGCTTTTTGAGGAAAGTACTGAAGTGGCTTCTCTCTGAAATGTTCAAGCAGTTCCATGGGAAATGGATTTTCCTGCCCATCTTTCAAGTATACACCTTTGTTCTGCTCTGTGGAAGCTTCCCCCTTCCCTTTGTTTCCTAAAATAAGTGATCCTAATTGTGGCTTTCCACTACCTGAAGAGAGCCTGCAAGAAAGATGAAAAGAGACTATTTTTACAAGGGCCTGGAGTGACAGGACAAGGGAGGAATGGCTTCAACCTGACAGAGAAGATGGTTAAATTAAATATTAGGAATAAATTCTTTACTGGAAACCTTTTGCTGTTGGTAACTCTTGCTCCCTAATGCCATGGGTTAGATAACTCTGCAGAGTTACAGTTGTGGGGATGGGCAAAGCCCCGGCAGCCCTGCCTTGGAGAGAGGGCTGCTGAGGAGATAAGGAAGGGATTGCACAACCTCCTGCCAGACCCCCAGGATAAGAAAGTAACTTTTCAGTTACGGCGACCACAGAAAGGTCCCACAAGCCCCCAAGAGTTTTATGTAGATCTGTTGTAAACCATTGGCCTGTCCCCTTCCACTCCCACCCTGGTTTTCCCATAAAACCCCCCCGATCCATTGCTCCTGGGGGTACCCGTCCCTGGCTCCCTTCGTTGGTGCCATGCAATAAAGCTGCCTTATGCGGAATCGCTACACGGACCCTCACTCTCTTCTTCCCGGGCTGAAAGAGGCTGTCTCACAGGCATGGGCATGCAAGAGCTGAGATCACCTAAGAGCTGAGAAATCACTAAAGCTGCCCTGTCCCTGCTGAGATGCTCTCTGCCCGCTGAGGGGGTGCTCTGGCCCCTAGAAGGCTGTCTCTGGCGAGATCCCCTTTTTGGAGTGGCCTCAGCCCCCTGGGTTCGGACTGCGAACCCGAGACCAGCGGGCCCATTATACAGCCAAGCCTTCTCCACAGGGCTTCCAAGATAAAGCTATGTTCTTAATTCCCCAACAAGTCACTGGTACAAACTAAGCTGAATTTGAAGCCTGGAAATTAGGCTGTTAAGCATCATGGGATTCTTCTAGAACTTACTGATTTTTGTATTCTGTTGTCTTGGATCTCTCAAGGATTTATGAGGTTATTCCAATCTGGCAAGCAGTATCTTTAATCAAGATGAGTTACTTTGTATACAGATTGCCAGGGTTGGAGCTGCACTTGGGTTCTGTGGTTCGCAAGAGCTGTTCTGTGCAGTTCCTCCTTCACTTGATTTTTCTGAAGCTGTCTGAGAAACATGCATGGGTTTGATTGAAGCTGAGTGCTGTGTGATATGTCTGGATTCACTATCTGGAGAAATTAGAATTAAGTCACTTGTATGACTAATGCTTAGACTTTACTGTTTTCAGACATGCATGTAGAGAGTACAGAATTCACAAAGAACTGGATCACCCTCGAATAGTTAAACTATATGACTACTTCTCACTGGATACTGACTCGTAAGTTGTGTCGCTCTATCCTTTCCCATGGTTTGACCTATTTACTAAAGGCAAAGTATTCAGAACGTTCCAGGGGAGTCCAGAAGGTGTCCACACCACTGTTAGACTTAACTACAGAGATAACAGAGGTGTACTTCCAGCATACACTGGTTTTCTAGAGACTCCAGCTCACAAACCAGCGTGGTGCCAGTTGTGGTACATTGCGGGTAAATCCTGCTCTTGGCTCTGGGCAAATGCCACAGCTGATACAGCTCTCAGCCTCTGGGTCTTTAAGGGGGATCTCTGACCTTTGTACTGTTGAGCATTGAGGCCTGTGCTCCTGGTAGCTTACTTTTAGAAAAGGGTTAATAGGCTGAAGGACTCTAAATTTAATATATTGGCCAAATAGGTGAGTTACAGACAGACAGTAACAAAGTGTTCTACTTTCTATCAGGTACCTTAATTGCAACAATTCCTGGTTTTCTTTCAGGTTTTGTACAGTGTTAGAATACTGTGAGGGGAATGATCTGGACTTCTACCTGAAACAGCACAAGCTAATGTCGGAGAAAGAGGCACGATCCATTATCATGCAGATTGTGAATGCTTTAAAATACTTAAATGAAATCAAACCTCCCATCATACACTATGACCTTAAACCAGGTATGCTGTGCTGACATGCTTAAGGATGTAATGAAATGTAATGGGTTACAGGTTACAAGGAAGTTTCCTTTGGTCAGACAGCAAAAAGGAGACATGGCTGTCTGGGAAAGCTAACTTGCAACAAGAAAAAAACATACAATGCATAGAACATTTGGAAAAGGGTGTCATCTCTCAGAATTGCAACATAAAACAAGGAGGTGTGAACATGTAAAACAAGGAGGTCTAACATTTTCAGGAATGAGACCTTGAACCACCAAGTGGCTGTGTTTGTTTTCTTAATGTGCTGCTTGGATTCTACTGTTGAGAGCTTCTGTAATTGCTTCATAAAGGTTCCCACTATTACTGATGTGTGCTTCATGTTCCCATTCTTCTGTCTTACTCTTTAATCATCTGGCTGAAAATTTGGTGGCAGAAGCTTATTTTGAAATGTTCATTTTTTCATACTGTATGTCAGCTCCCAAAGCTGAGGACTCAGTCAGACTGTTCAGGTTTGCCTTTGAGTTAATTCAGTTACATCTGCCATGGAGAAGAACCTCCCCAAATGGTGTTGTACATTTTCCTTCTACCACTGGGGCAGAGCCACAAAAGGGAGAATGGAAATGCTCTGTTTTGGGGTGATGCATCTTGGCTACATAGCTTTTTTTCTAGTCCAGTAAATTCATCTATCACTTTGGGCAGTTATCCCTGGCTTGTCTCCCTGTGCTGGCGGCGCCTCACTGGCGTTGTGTAACTGGTTTATGATGTGGTTTGTTGCATCAGCATGAGGAAATGTGTACAGGAGATGGTGCTGTTGCACTGGTTGTAGTGACCCTGTTTCCTCCCTGGCTGTTGTCTGAGCTCTGCCTGCAGTTGCCTAGAGCTGTGATTCATCCACTGCCATCACACAGAGTTCTGCTACTTTATTGTAGGCTTGGAGAGAAACAGTGACGATCTGACTTCTTGAGGGGTTTATGAAAGACTCTTGCCTAAGCAGTAGTTGTCCTTCTTGAGCTTAGAAAGTCACTGAGGAACACTGTCAGGAAGGAAAGAGTTTCTGGCATGTTGAGAAGACAGGGCAAGTCAGAACTTCTGGGCAGAATGAGTCATAACTGTGTATGTGTACTTCTCTCCTTAATCCTCTTTTTGACCTGCCCTTCCAACGAGTCCTTTGGGAGGGGTCAAAACAGCCTGGGCTTGAAGCTCATTTGGCTGACAGGGCTCAGGGTATGGAGGCTCCAAGCAATATGAGGTCACTGGGTCATTCAAGATGAGCAGATCAGCCCTAGCACTTGGTGGTTCCCGCTTTGTCACTGAAGTTCAGGGTTTTGAGAGTTAAAACATCTGGTGCAGCTCACTCTAGATCCCTTGTCCTTGTGCAGCGCAGAGCTCAGTGCAATTTTATTCTTGCTAAATGTGTATCCTAAGGGCTATTTCCTTCCTCTGTCTAGGTAACATTCTTCTAGTCAACGGTACTGCATGTGGGGAGATAAAAATCACAGATTTTGGACTTTCCAAAATCATGGATGATGACAGCTACAACTCAGTTGATGGCATGGAACTGACATCGCAGGGGGCTGGTACATACTGGTAAGCAATGCCTGGGGCACTTGCAAATTAAGATCAAGAACAGTTTATAAACAGCTTTGTAAGTGTGTCAGTTCTGTGTGTGCTGCCATTGGCTGTGACAGCTTGACACTGGAGGTTTGAGACCCTGGAAACTGTTCTTGTTGTCACACAGCTCCTTTTGAGGCTGGCAGCTTTTCACTGTTCAATAGGTCAGTGTTTGAAAACCAGCTCATATTCAAAAGGCTGGCGAAAAGCTGCATATGCTGCTGAGATAGCAAGCTCTGGAGTGGGGCTTGGCTGCTCTTCTGCAGTCCAGAGTGGCTTAAACAAGAACGAGGGAAATACTGTACCTGTTTGGAAATTCAGGTGCATCAGGGAGATGAAAAGAGTATTCCTCTGAAATGAGAAGGTGAAAGTCCACAGTCAACTCTTGAAAAAGATGCAAATCTCACAGTGTTGTCTATAGCCAGAGCTTCACTTGAATGTTGTCTTTCCAGCAATTCTTTATCTTCTGTGCCAAGTGTCACTGTATCACCCTTGTCTGAGAGCAGACCCTTGGTGAGTGCCACTGAGTGTAACTTAGATGTCACTGAAGCTGCAAACTGTCACCATGGGCAGCAGAACATTTGTTGGGCCATTCTGTGTTGTACAGCTTTATTCTGCTCCTAAAAATGAAACTAGCTGTACCCTGAGTGAAGCTGAGTGTCTTTAACTGAACACGTCATCTGGGGTTGTATTTCTAAAAATACGTATTTTGGCTGCGTGCTTTCATTGTTGGCCAAGCCCTTTCAACAGCAAGTACCAGTTCTGAAGATAAAAGAAATGGTCTTGTTTTCCTGTGCTCTGGTGAAAAGAAATTGACTGTGTTGACTAGCTCAGAATACAAGTGTCTGGAGAGTCCTTGGGATCACTGTTCCCAGAAGGAGTAGGCATTGGTGATCTTGGCCCAGAGATGCACAAGAATGAAATGGGACCCAATGCTTAAGTCCCAAGCCGGTATCTGATCGTAGAATTTTCTCTTCTAAAGGAAATAATGGAAAATACCTGAAGCTGCTGCTTTGTAACTTCTTAACGTTTCCTTCTAATCAGGTATTTGCCACCAGAATGTTTTGTGGTTGGGAAAGAACCTCCAAAGATTTCAAATAAAGTGGATGTCTGGTCAGTGGGAGTCATCTTCTATCAGTGTCTATATGGCAGAAAGGTAAGAAGGCCTTTAATTCCTTTTTTAGGAATTAGTTTAATTCCTTTTCTTAGGGGTGTTTCCCAAACCTTTTGGGAGGCAACCAAGGCTTCTGCTTCCTTTTCGACAAACTTAGAATGTGCTCCCTTGTCTCTTTGCCATCAGTTCCGGCCATGTTAGTGGAAGTGGGGAGCATAGACTAGGCTGTGTTGTGCTCTACCTTTAGCGTTTCCTTCAGAAAAGACATTCTGCAGAGCATCTCTTTCCACTGGGCATGTTCCCACTGAGGCTTTTTTGGGCAGGACAGGTGTGTCATTTGTGGTCTGAGGTTTTTGGTCTGGTCTTGTCTGGCTGACACTTTCAATGCCCTGAGTATTTGTTGGTCTTGATGGCTGCAAGTGCTTGGGGCCAAAAAATAGTAGGTGCAAAGACCCACTTTTGAACTTTTTAGGATGGCATTTGGAAGGGAAGAGCGTGGATCAGGAAAAGGTGATTTGTCATGAGAAAAAGTAGTTTGTTTTATGACAACAGGGGAGATAAGATGGAGAAGGGAAAGGATTCCATGGGCTCTAGTTTCCAGGAGTCCCTGGTAATCAGGTGTTGTGAAATGCAGGGCTGATACATGTGCTACTCAGTGCTGTCAGTCAGACACGTGGAACCAGCCTAGCAGAGACAGTGGGTGAATCTCTGCCAGCTCAGTTGGATGACCAATGCTAACAGACCCACAAGGTCTGGAAGCAGGTGGAGGTCGCTACTGGCCAAGCCAGACATATGTTCCAGCTTGATCCCTTTTTTTTGGTTGAGTGTAGGAACAATGCATCCTGGTCTTCTGGTATCTGCAGCACCTTCCCAGCAGCTGTGGGCTGCTTGCCTGAAAAACTGCTGCTGTCAGGTGATTATAAACAGTAGAGCCTTTTAACAACTTCTTTCTCTCTTTCTTTCTTTCTTTTGGTAGCCCTTCGGTCACAACCAGTCACAACAGGATATTTTGCAGGAGAACACAATCCTGAAAGCTACTGAGGTGCAATTCCCTCCAAAGCCAGTAGTCACACCAGAAGCAAAGGTAAATCTGCTTGAGGGTCAGGTGGCACAGGCAGTCCCAGCCTCCTGATTTCCATAAAACCAGCTGGAGTCCTGTGTTCAATGCTTACCTATCGAACAGTGATCAGTGGCTTTGCATGTCCCATCCTTGGAGGTGTTCAAGGCCAGGCTGGATGGAGTTCTGAGCAGCCTGGTCTAGTGAAAGGTGTCCCTGCTCATGGGAGGGAGGTTTGAATGACATGAGCTTTAAGGTCCTTCTAACCCAAACCATTCTGTGATTCCATGATTACTGCAGCTGTCAGGCTGAGCATTGAACACTGGGTGCCTCTGCCCGTGCCTCTCCTGGTGAGCTTTAGTGCAAGAGCTCGGCTGTGTCTAGGGAAGGAATTTTGGCACTGGGGTTGTCATGTTGGCCCCGCTCCCAGAGTCAAAAGCTTCCTGTTTCTGTCATAAAAACTAATTCTTGCTTTGGCTTTGGGGCGCTGCAGGCGTTCATCAGGCGGTGTCTGGCCTATCGGAAGGAGGACCGGATTGATGTCCAGCAGCTGGCCTGTGACCCCTACTTGCTGCCTCACATCCGCAAATCTGTATCCACAAGCAGCCCAGCTGGAGCTGCGATTGCATCAACCTCTGGATCATCCACTAACAGCTCTTCAAACTGAGACAGAGTAATAGGCCAAAAACTGCTTGAGAAACCGGCAAAAAAACTTTCAGAAACGCCTTTGGAACAGAGGAATCCACAAGGGTCTCAAGAAACCTGTACCAGGTGCTTTTTTCTCTTGCTTTTTTCCATCCATAGAGCATGACAACATCAACTCTCATCAAGAAAGCCTTTGGCATCTAGGCCAAGCCATGTGGATAGGAGATGGCTTGAGGTTTATCCAGTCAGTGACCACAAAAGGGTGGCTGCTCTTGAGCAAGGAGGGGAAACTCAAGAAAAAATACAAAAGGACATGGTTCCATGTACTGTGAACTTCTGAACATGCAGCCTTGGGGAATCCAGGACGCCGTGTGTGCTTCATATGAAGAATGTGGACTTTGGAAAAAAGACTGGGCTAGTCCAGTGTTGATATTTAAACATTGTTCTTTTTCTTTTAATAAAGTTTAGGTAACATCTCCTGAAAAGCTCGAAGCACCAAGGTTCAGCTGGGGATGGTATATGACTCTTTGCCCTTTGGAGGGGAAAAAAGTTGATCCTGCCTGTTCATGGCACTAGAGTTAGTGTTTTACCCCTAATTAATTTCAATTTTTTTAAAAATAACAATTTTTTTGGAAGAAAACAATTTTCTGGTCTCAGTGAAACCCATATTAGCAAGTTTCTGGCAGTGTCCACTTTGCAGCTGGTGCAGCTTTCTGCTCCTTTGGGGTGGCCCCGAAGGAATGATTCACCTTCTCAAGAGGGTGGTGAAGCCCTGGGTGAACAGGCCTGTGTCACTCTGTGATCCAAGTGAGCCACAGCTCAGGCTGCCACAAGGTCTCAGCTGCTGCTTCATCACTCTCACAGTGGTTGCACCTTTTTAATGTGTGTTGAAGTGCTGTTGTTTTTGCAGACCCAGACCCTCATGCTCATACTAAACTCTCCACACTTGTGAGCCTGATCTTGGCTGGCAGGCAGGGAGTGGGTGGGGATTGGAGCACAGCTCAGGTGTCACAGGTGTCATCTGTGCCCACACAGCTCTCTACTGCTCTCATTCATGTTAGAGCATTCCAGAGCTGAAGCCTTCCTTGTCTGCTCCTCTCCTTTGGATGATTTGGCAGCAAAGCTTCCTCTCTCCCTACACACTCTTCAAACTTGCTGACTCATGAAACTTGCTGCCATCACTGCATCCAATTTCAGATGGCAGGGAATGAGATAATGTTCTTGAAAGGAGCAAACACCCTAATTAATGTTTCCCTCCTGTAATCTCCCTAGGGCAGTCTTGTACCTTCAGCTGGGTCTGCCTGGTGTGAAATGGGAGCCTCCCACTCAGCTTCCTTTTCCCTCCCTCATTGAAGGAAAACGGAAAACACAAGAAGCCCAGCAATTGAACATGTGGCAGCCAGGTTGGAGTGCTCGTAACATGTGGCAGGAGTTCTTAGCCAGAAATATTTAAAGATGCAGTGTTGAGGAGCAGGGTTTGTCCTGGGGGGAATCGAGCACTGCACTACTGCAATTCAGGATGGTGGTTAAAAACCAAACCACACTGTGCCCACTTCCCAGCCCAGTCCCCAGACCACTGTGGGCTGGGGGATCCTTGGTGGGACAACTCCAGGATTGTACCCACAGCTGTGGGCAGCCTGTGGGCTATTTGGGTGGCTCTGTTACCCCAGTGGCATCTCCTGGCAAGTGCTGTTCTCCATCGTGCACTCAGAACTGCCCCTTGTCTGCCATATTGTAAGCCACCATTTGCCAATACTGTGATTAAACCTGATCAGGAACTTGTTAAATGAGAAATGGAGCAGTCTGTTGGAATTAAGCAACAGGCCAGGGAAGTGGAGAACTCTGCTGCTTCGATTTTTCTATTTTTGTAGTGACTCTTGGGCTTTTAATTGGATTTTCTCCCTTGCAGCTGAACTAAGGTGCTGTAGTGTTTTAGACAAAGAACAAAAATACTGCATCTTTAAATCCTCAGCCATTCTCTCTTACCCCTTTCCATGCCTGCTGCTCTAAGCCAGAAGTCAATTGTCCAGCAAGCAGCTTCAACATGTTTATTCAGCCTCTGTCAAGAGAAATCAGGGTTGGTGCTTCATCCCATTTGCTATAACTGGTGACACATCGGGGAGAATTCTAAAAGGATTTTTTTCTCTCCTGGTCCCATTGTTTCTTGGCCAGCCAGTGTGTACATCTCTGTGGGTGTGATTAATTCTACATCAGAAGCATTTATTCCTGCTGTGCGACACCCATCCAGGGCCATGGGACAGTGACAGCTTTTTGGGGCTGATAGTAGGGAAGAACCCTGGTAGAATTCTGGCTGCAACACTTCCCTTGTTAAGATGGGTTTCACTTCCAATAACAGACCCTATTGCCACACTGTTCATTTTACTTAAAGTGTATGAAGAATTTGTAACTTAAACCAGGCCAGACTGTTTTGGCTCTACCCAACAGATGAGACATGGATATTAAAATAAGTTTTAAGAAACTGATTTGCTTGGCTTTTGCTGTTTCTCTGCTCTTGGCATTGGCATGAGCTCTCTTGCAGTGGCTGCACAGAGATGACACAGGACAGGATGAGGAAGGATGTATTCCATAGCTCAGAGCAGTGAGATCTCTGCATCAGAGGGGGAATCGCTGTACTGAGTCACGTTATTGCTGGTGTTGATCTTGTCCTGGAACATAAATTAGAAAGCTGAGGTGGGTTTGTCCCTCATTTCCTGTAGACTACCAGCTGCCTTTAGAAACCCTGTATGTTGAGGACATTAAAAAAGCACTTTTTCTGTTGAAAATCTGTGGGTCACAACCCCCCCTCCACTCCCCAGCCCATGGACACCCAAGTCGCCCATACTGAGCAGTGATGAAACACAGCTCCTTTCATTTCTTGGGGCTGGGCCTCATCAGCCTTACAAAAATACACAACAGAAATGAAAAAGGACCTTGGCAGCTGAAGATGTTGAATCTGTTTGTATCTGGAGTGGGGCTCTTGGCACATCCAGCTCCTCCACAGGCATGTGGGGATACTGTGCTGGGCATCCCCAGGCATCCCCCAGAAGCCAGGGCTGTACCTGCCTCTGGTGCTGCTTCCTCAGGTGAACAGTCACCAGGGTCCAGGTTACTTTGCAAATTTGGCCTGACCCTCACTGTGCCCAAAATCAAACTCAGTGGGTGCAAGTGAAACCAAAGACTGAGCAAGCTCGGCTCCCTCCCTGCTGCTGCAATTGATCACTTTACAGCCCCCTGTTCCAGTTCAGATGATGTTACACAGATCTGGGCCAGGAGAGGCAGCAGTGGTGCTTCAGTAGCATCAGCAGCATCATCATTGTCCTGCAGCAGGAAGGCGAGCGCCCACACATGCAGGGATGTGTGGAAGGGACACACCTTGACACCTGCAGGATCTAGATTCACCAAGGGCCTGTCTCACTGGGTGCTCCACCTCCTGCCATTTGCAGTTGGGAGTCATGCTATAAATGAGCTTCCCTCTGCTAAATGGGCCAGTCCCATTTTATTTCATGACCTGGCAAACCTGCCATGTGAGCTGCCACTGTCTGCCTGGGGTCCGCTGCTGGAGGATGTTATTTCCTGGGTGCTCCACAAGCTTGGCTCAAGCAGCCTTAACCTAACCCTTCCTACGCCCAGCATAGAGGAGAAGAGACTTAGTGTGAACATAATAGTGTGTGAGCATAATTAGGCACAGCTCTGACTCCCACCCAGCCTGGACCTAACTTTTGCCACCACATGCTGATGCATCTTTGCACTGAGACACTAATTTTCCATGGCTGCACATGGGTCTGCCTGTGGTCTCTGCCTCTCCCTGGCCCCAGCACTGCCCTCAGGGGCAGCTGTGTGCCCCCCTGGCCATCACCCTGGGTGGGGGAAAAAGGCCAAACAAATGCCGAGCAGCTCAGCCGACCCTCGCTACATTCACTCTTGGCCACAAGGACATTATTGTCTGTTCTGGGAGCAGGCCTGAGACATGCTCCCATTCCATGCTTTAGCTGCATAGGGGTGTGAAGGCCAGGAGAAGCTGCTGGCTTGTGCTGATGGTGAAGAGCTGCATGCTGCAACTGGCTCTGTGTGCTCTTCCCTTCTCCTTTGTGCTCCTAGCATGCATCTCCTCCTGGGATGGGTTACTGTACTTTTTCTCTCTCCACCTTTGGCTGCAGCATGTGTCTCCCTCACTCTATTGCTACTCATTTCCAAACCCATTCAGTGAAGGAGAGGGTCAGGTGCTTTGAGCCGATTCAGGAAAACCTGAAAATAGAGGTTATCCACCCCTGCCCTGCCAGAGTGGGATGAACCTCACCAAGCCCCAGACAGGTCAGGTGTTGCTTCCCCATTCTCTGTTGCTTGGGCTGCAGGGATAGTGCAAAGCAGTGCCATGGTCCAAATGGAGTTAAAATACAGGGATGGAGATAAAAACATGGGGATGGAGATAAAAACGGGGATGGAGGTAAAAACGTAGGGATGGAGATAAAAATGCAGGGATGCTGTGAGCAGCAGGAGGATGAAGACAGGGAGATTCAGCCTCATGTTCAGACCAGATCTCCCATTCCCACCTGGGCTGCCCTGGGGAATGCAAGCAGCAAAGTTAGAAGGTGATTTGCTCTGCTTTGCATTCAGGGGAAGAAAAAATCCAGAGCTCTGCTCAGCCCTGTCCTCTCCAGCCTGAAGGCGCGGCTGCGTAGGAGCCCCAAGCACGTTGCCCTGTTGGCAACTGCCTTGCTCTTGGCTCAGCTCCATATCAGGATCAGGACTCCAAACCTGCTTTGTTCAGCATTGGCTCATCCCAGCTCACACTAATCCTGAAAATCCACACACTCACACCCAAACCCAGGAGAGTGGCTGGGATTGATGCCCAAACCACTCCAGGCTAAAGGAACTAAAGGAAGTGGAAGGGGACATGCCCATGGCTATGAGGTAAGACAGTGGCAGAGGTGGAAATGTAGCACTTGGGGTCAATTGGACCATGCTGCTCTTGCTCAAAAGAGCTTGGGAACAGGGTGAGATCTCTGCTCTGTGTGGTCCCATACCCACTTCCTGCAGGAGGAAGATGCTGTTCAGGACGTGCTGTCTTACACTACTCTCTAGCTGCTTTCCCTCCCCACTCTGCAGCCCAGTTCCACCAACTTGCTCTTGAGTTATGCAGAGGAAGTGTTTTTCTAAAAGGCAAATTTCTTGTAAATGTCTGGAATTCCCTCTCTGCCCCTTTCCAGGAGCCCTCCAGGGGAGGCCAGGCAGAAAGGAGAGCCAACAGGCTGAGAAGGCAGCACTTCTCCTTGGGCAGCCCCCAGCCCTGTCTCGCCCCCGCAGCGGAAGTCCAGGATCTCAGCGCTGGCCCTCAAAAGGCTGGAGCGCCCTGAAATTCCTCCTGGCAGCTCTAAGTGAGCACATCTGGTTTTAATAAATTATTTGCAGCATGAACTTGTCTGACTTTTCAGGGCTGCAAAAGACAGAGCAGCAAAGAGCTCTGAGAGCTGCCATGTGAGGCGTCCACAAAGGGACCCCCTTTTCAGTGCTAGGAGACAGCAAAGTTGGGAAGGAGGTCAGGAGGAATGGGGCTGACCAAGCATGTTAAAGGACCCTGGCAAAGCTCCATCTGCTCCTTGCAAGAGCCGAAGCAATGGTTGGGCTGGAGGCAGGGAAAGGCCCCTTCATTTTGGCTAGGATCCCTCTACCCGCAACTGAGTGTTCAGCAGAGCCCCGGCTGAGATCCTAAACATTGCATTTCAGCTCCTGGGGGAGGAGCACAGGAAGCAAACATGAGGTGCCTCCCTGACACTCCCTGCTTGGCGGAGCCTCAGCCACCAGCACTGAGACCGCTCTTGGAGTGTTGAACCCTAAGAAGAAAACCAAACTCTCAGGAGCATCAGTATGGGGCCCCAAGGACAACCAGCATGGCTCGTGCTGTGGAGGAGCTGAGCCCCCACATGGTGCCCCCAGGTTTATCCCCAAAGTGAAAAGTGCAAATGAAGAGCTTGGGGATGAGTCCCTTGCTCTACCCCCATGGGGTTCCTCACCAAACTCCACATCCCAACGAGAGGATACCAACCACCCTCACTGCCTGCAATGCAAAGCCTGGAGCTTGGAGAGGGAGCTGGACTGGCTGTTACTGCCTGTGTCCAACAGAAAGAGCGACGTGGCCATTCCCTGCTGCTGCTGCCGGCGTGAGGGAGAAGGAGCCAACAGACGCCAAGACGGCCTCTTCCCCAAGAAGTGACCTCAGTGCACAGTGCCTGCCAGGTGGGTGTTGATCTTGGCCCCATCAGTCCTATTTGGGGCCAGGATGAGGCCAAGGCAGTGCTGAGCTCTTGGCAGAACCTGGCAGGTGCTGCTGGTCCCCAGCAAAGCAAAGCCCCTGACACCATAGTCCCCCAACAGCTGCCACCCACAGGCAGGGGCTTTGCTCTCCTGGAGCCCTCAGTCCTCCAGAGAACCATTGCTGGGGAGAACACCACTGGAAGAGTGCAACAGAGCAGAGCATGCTGCCTCCCTGGTCATCCAAAAAATAGACCCTTAGAACCTGCCAGTCCTCAGAAGTGGCCAGACCCTTCCTTCAGAATATCTGAAGGCTACAGATGCTGTCCACAGGTCCTCAAATTATTTCCTCTAATGCCTCTGGCACAAGCAAACACAGAACATGCCCCATGACAGCCCAAACTTAGTTAAGTCATGAGGTGCCTCACTGCTCTCAGCACCCCAGCTCCAAATCTGGGGGTTTTCCCCCATCCCTGTGCTTGGGTCCCACTCCCCATTGGTGACATATTTTGCAACCTGCTGAGCATCCTGACTGACCCTTTTTCTCCCAAACGCTCCTGATCAGGTCAGACCACCAGCCAATGGTGGGCAAGTGGTTCTATCTCCAGAAATGTTTTTCAAACCTTCTGCAGGATGACTTTCACTTGAGCCAATGCTGTTTCACCCCCATCCCACTGCAGTCCCTCCATTGTGACCACCCCCTACATGAGATGTTGTTTTGGCCAAAACCCAGAATTTATTTTTCCAATTAAATGACAGATACAGATGCTCCGACTGTGGGAATCAGCTGCTGACACTGAATATCCCAAGTTCCAGGTAATCCTGGGATAAACCCATTACTCCCAATCGATCTCCCTAAGCAAGGAGCTTTCCTGAGACTGTGACCAGAGGTGCCCTTGTCCTTGTCTGGCAGCAACTCATTAAGGCCAGATGGGTCAGCCAGCCTGGAAACATCCCAAGGGAAAAACACATTTCCTCTCGATCCACTCTGTCCAGCAGAGCAGTGACTCAACTGGTACTAAACCAGATTAGGAGGAAAGTGGGAGTTGTTGGCCTATGTTGAAGAAATCAATGAAGAAGTGCTAATTATCTGCTAATATCATGCAGCACAGAGGCCTCCATAACAAAAGATGAACCAGGCCAGGAAGATGCAATGCTCCATGGGATCCAAAGCCTTTTGACTCTGCTATGTTCCTTTTTTCAGATGGGTTCAGCTTCCTTGAAAAGGACGTCAGGTTTATGGGTGGAGGGTCCCACTCATGGGATTTCACAGCCCCATCATGTCCAGCCACTGGTGTCTCAGTGGGTGGCATCCCCCTGGAGAGGTCTCCAAGTTTTCGGGATAGGAGTGAGGATCTGGATGACTGCTTCCTCTCCTCTGAGCTGTCGTGCTTGTTTCCTGTGGCATCCATGGAGTCCAGTAAGGTCTTTCTCTCAGTGCTGCTGCAATTAAAACATAATCCCTGCTTTGGAAAAACCAACAGCCCAGATGCTGATGTGCTTAATTAGCCCCCTTAGTGGGTTTGCATCCCCAAAGCCCATCCTGGCACCAGCCTGAAGGTCCTTCCTGCCTTGCTGGGAAACAATGGATTCCTTTATTTTCTGAAGAACAGCCAAACTATGGCTGGTTCATGCCAGCCATTCCTCACCCCCTCAGCGGTTTGTGCCATCTGGGGGCCAGACCCTGCTCCCTGCTCAAGGGAGCTCTGCCATCAGCTTGGTCTCAACAAATGCATCCTCTCCCCTGAATTTGTATGGCAGAGTCTGTGTGTCAAGAACTAACTTATTCTCCCTGTACTGCTCAAACTCCAGGAGAGCTTGAGGACGGGAGGCTTCCACACCCTCAGAGATGACCCCACAAGAATGGGCATCATGAGGATCACCCAAATTCACCAAATGGATGTAGAAAGCCAGGAATAAGCCAACTTCCAAGTGTTTTCCATGTATACTGCCTTCTTTAGGTGGCTTTTGGGCCCATGGGAAGCCCTGCTGGAGTGAAGGCGTGAAAATGGAAGCTTAAAAGTTCTTTAAAAGTTTTAAAAGCCTTTCACGTTCAGCTCCTGGATGTGGGATATTCTTACATTGGATATTGTGGATGTTCTTTGTCCCATACCCTCAGCAGAGCACCAGGAGCTGGAGAGCTGTACCAGCACCCCACGGCTGGAGGGACTGAGCTTGTGGTGGAAGGTGTGGTGACCTGTGTCCAACTTCAGCAACCACAGCTGAACTGGTAGCTGCCCAGCTCTGTGCCACGGGTATGGATAGAGGAGGATCCAGTTGGGCTGGCTGTGCTTGGGATGAGATAACTTCGCCGGGCACCCAGAGGTTCACGCAACGATGCGTGGTGGGAGCTCACGGCAGTCCTTGGCTGCTCTCCCCGGCGAGGCGGGGTCCTACGCTGAGAACCCGCAGCGGGACCCTACGCTGGACTGACGGCACCGCTGGCATCTCCCCCACACCCTCCGCCCCGTACCGGGGGATCGCGACCACCCGGACTGCGGAGTGGGCTGCGCGCGCACTCTGCTCGGGGAGCCGGCCACCCCCGGGCGTCTGCAGGGATGCCCTGGCCAGGCTGGGCTTCGCTTCTGCCACGCCCCCGCTTCA
>WEIU01005347.1:1443-20804 GCA_013389925.1 Aegithalos caudatus | reverse complement strand
TTTTTCTATCTCCTGATTGTCTTCTTAGTTTTTAATTAAACCTATTTCTTAAAATTTATAACTGAACTTCATTTTTCACACCAATTAGCAATCCAGGGAACTCCACTGGCAAGGATAAAGCATCTCAAGTGTTTTCTGTACATTTCAGTGCTCTCTATTCACCTTTCTCTGCTGTATCTAAGGGAGTTGTACATGTGTAATTCACTGTTTAATAACCACAAACCTTTATTATTCATTATTAAAACCTTGTGAGCAATTAAACTTGACTGTTTCATAACAGTCTCATTTTCTCATTTTTAAAGTATCTCTTAAAATGAAGTATAAGGCAGAAATGTAAGATTACAGAGAGAGAGATTCAGTACATAACACAAAATTAGAGTTTGAATCAATGGTGAATTATTCAAAGTTCACGGAATAAATGATAAGCTAGTCTTGGAAATATTACATCAACACTGACCATTTCACTTGGGTCAGACATTTAACTTAGATCCCTGCAGAACTGGTAGTTCCACACAAAAACAACACCAGTTCTGGAGAAATATTCCACAGATTCATAATAATTCAGAGCAGCATATAGAAATTAAATTAGTAACAAGATTTGTTTGAATGGGCATTAATGAGAGTATGAAAAAAGTTCATTTATCTATTTGGATTGTGAATTTGCTGAAGGCTGCTCAAGCAACTCAGTCAACAACAGTGACATGAATATGCATGGGCATGCTCAGATATTTGCATGCAGATGAATTTATCCCTGACAATAATTGATCACAGATCACTCAGGAATTCAGGCAGCTCATAGACACTGATAATGTAACACAGTGGTATGAAAAATATCTCACTGGGAATTTAGGAAAGAAGTCACTCCTTGTAAATTAGAAAAGCGAGTCTTTGGTTGGGAAAATGTCCTTTTTTTGAACTTTCATCGAGGTATTCCTTGTATTTCCTTGGCACAGAGATTCTCCATGGTATGGTGCTTGCTACCATGCATTGCACAGCATGGATTTCAAATCAGATTGATTTGAAAAGGGAAAAAGGGAACTGTTGCATTCTGCAAGGGAAAGAAGATTTTGCAAATGAAACACACAATGAATAAAGGCAACATAATCCTTTCCAGTGGAAAAAGAAAGGGTCTAAAAAACTTTAAAAGTTAATTTTAAATGTTTATAATACTGTTTATACCTAAATATTTGAAATACCATTTAAGAAATTGTGCAATTATTTTTCATTAAAAGACTAAGGATCACCAGTGTATTTCATGTGGATCATTAGAAAGAACAATTTCTTTGATAGTTAAGACTTTCAGCACCTAAATAAACAAAGAAAATATCTGTATATCACCGAGTTCTTGGGTTATCTTAAAGAAATTTAAATTTTATGTTAGTGTAATAGCAATTTTTCAATTTAAAGGGGGGAAGTTTACCTCTTCCTGCTCTAGTGTGTATTATTCTTCCTTTTTGTTCTAAAAATAGATTCCTCTCTCCTCTATAATCTAATATTCCCCTCCTATTTAGCATAATTACCTAGGACTGAATCAATATTCCATTAGCTGGCTGCAGTCAATGGGCTGTCCCTCAGTGCCTGGAGCATTCCAAAGATTCAGGCACAGATCTTCATCCATGCTTCTTTAGCATCCTCTGGAAGGAGTGACAAACATTTTGGGGAGCAGTGGCACTGAAAAGGATTAATTTTCCATGGTCTGCATCCTCCTCATCCCCACATCCCTTTCTCCATGTAGCTCCCAGGGCACCTGCACAGCTCTGGGGACAGGGATAATCCCTCTGACTGTCCCTGAGGGCTGATGCCTCTCTCTGAGAATGAGGAGAATTTTCTCCCAGGATTTCACTCTGGGACCTTCTCAGCACTGGCAGGAATCCTCGTGGACTCCCAGTTCCATTGGCTTTGGCCGGGATTGGACAGAACTCTCGAAACTTAGAGGTGCTGTGGGGATGGACTGGACTGCACAGGAAACCTCACCTGCCTTGAGAATTACTCCCATTGGGATGGTTCTCCCACCCAAATAAATATGGGAATTCACACAGCTTTGGTAAAGACCTCTCAGAAAGCTGCCAAGTCAAGATTATCAACCTTAGCTGGGTAATGGATTTAAATTATGTATTCAAATCTTTAATGCAGTAGTGTACAATTAAGTGTTGCTATGATGCAGTAGACCCAAGCCCTCTGCTCAGTTCTGACAGAAAGCACAAAGCCCTTGGTGCTCCAAGCCATGATTTTAGAAAACCAATATTTTCCTTTTACATGCCCTGCTTGAAGTCTTATTTCTGTTTGCAATAAAAGATCAGAGTGAAAGAGTTACCACTGGGCACCCCAGAATTTACAATTTAAAATTACTCAACTCCTCCATGAAAGATTGATGTTCTAGAGGCATTTTTATGAAACCAAAGCAAACTTTGCAACATCTGGATTTTTATGCTTTACTTGGAAAATTTTTGGTAAGATTTGCATGTATTTGATTAAAAGAAATGTAGAAATCCAGCAACACATTTTATCATGAGTAAGAGATGACACAGGATGAAAATATTAGAAGCATCCTTCTTTCTAATTCCTTTAGTGTAGAAACAAAATGATGGAAAAGAAAATGTGAATGCTTTGCTGCACAATTTGTTCATGTGTCACTGCAAGGCTGTTCCATACACTTCACATTGAGATTCTAGAAAAGCAATAATTCATGTAAATTAGTTGGGTATGTCAATTCTAATTGTTCCACAAAGGCTGGTGAGCATTCTTAGGAGACCACATAGGGTCTCCATGTTGCTGCAGACAAATCAAGTCTCCAAATCTTGATTAGTCTGAGGTTGGAGCATAGGAGAGTTACACAGAGGAGTTTAGGTTAAAATTAAGGTTAAAACATTAAAGTTGGCATTCCTGCTTTCTGCTCTCCACAGGTATTGACAGACTGGATTATTGTGCAGGAAAGGATGCCTGTGAAACTCAGAGAAATCAAAGCAAAAGAAGCAATAAACAGTCTCTTAACACTGCACCATGCCATGCTGGGGCAGCTGGTGTCAACAGAAACACCATGAAATGGAACAGGGTGCTGCTACAAGGGTTCTTCTTTTATCCCTGAGCAGAGAAAATGTCCATTCCTTTATTCCCAGCAGTGACTGGGATTACTACCATAAGCCTTGGAGAAACCAGACATCCAGAAGGGCTGAAATTACAAACACAATCCCTGACTTCCAGTTCCAAACCTCAAGAGAAATCAAGATTATGTCAGAAATTAGTATTCCATTAATGTCCCCTAAACCAGGGATGGAAGAATAGGAAGAAATTATAATATTAATGCTATTATTTTATCCTGACACTAGTTGAAGTGCATTTCAGTCCTAATGCCCTACCCTACAGTGTTGGACACGTGGTTTTTAACAACAGTTCATTACCTACCTATTCATTTGCTTAAATTTCTGCTCCTGCATTGGCCTAATAAGTAGCAATACAATCTAATTGCAATTTTTAAGGGGGGTTGGGGGGGACTGTTCTCTGCCAATGAGTGACAGGAACTCACAGCGTGAAAAGGAATGAAACATTCAGGATACCACTGAGCTTACCCAGACACAGAACTAACATGAAATACAGTAATGGATTATTATAAATGGATTCTTTTATAAATTTCTAAATGGAAATAAGTACATTTATTTCTCAGAAGCATGCAGGAGCTCCTGTAGGAGTCTATTCACCAGCCAAGACTGCCATGGATTAAGATCCTCATTTTCACTGGTACTTAAACAGATGCATTTTCAGAAGAAAATTACAAGCTTTGGAGCAGGTTTAACACTTTGAATAGAACACGTTTCTCCCTATTTTGTGAAAAAGAATTATTGTGTGACAAGAGGAAATCTCTCAACTATGTCAAAAGACAGGAAAAACAGAAGTCTCTTTCCTCTCATTTGCCTGTTAACACTGTCTTGCTCCAGAGGCAAATCATGTGCATAAATTCAAGGAATTAGCAGCAGTCATCACAGCAAATTTGTATTTTTCTTGGGTTTTTTTAACATAAACAAAACAGTAAGCAGGAAGAATATAGAAATAGCCTGAAGTGATTTATCTGAAGCTTGATAACCCAATGTCATTGTGGGCAAGAATTAGATGTAGTCTCCTGGATTTCAGCTAAAAATCCCCTTTGGACTGTGTGCAGGAGCTGCAATTTGAATAAAATGCAGCCAACTTCCTTTCTTATAATTCTTGTATTATGGCAAATGATGGAATTCTCACTGGAATACCTGAATAGGACCATTCCCAATCCATGTCTGGCTACAGGATATACAAACATATACAATAACCAGAGGGATCTGTACCTTCATCAGTGGTAGNCAGAGGTTGTGTGGCCACACCTGCTCTACAGGAATGGTAAATTCAGAGAGGATAAAGTTCTCTAGAGAAACCTAAGTTTCTAATGCATTTAACACACAAACACAAATCCAAAAGTCACTCTGGTCCTAAATTCCTTTTATAGCAACTCTGTGCTTGGGTGCCTCTGAAAATTTTGCTTGGTGCACTAATGCACTGCCACTGCAGTAAGACAAGAGTCCTGTACACACCTGTAATATCCCAGGACTTTAGGCTACTCTGAATTGTTTGTACAAACTTAATTACCTTCTTTTAATGTCCTAATCCTAAGAAATCTGAAAATGCCAAAGCTGTCAATAGACTTCTAAAAGAAAGAAACAAACAAAAAACCAAACCCAAACCCAGACATTCCTTAGAATCAGTTATGTTTCCAAGTTGCATGATTTGAAAAGCTAAGAAAGAATGAAGCTGCTAATTAGACAAATCAAAAGATGATACACATGTTCTAATATGTGCAATAATTAACCCACTCAATTCAATGGTATTAATTCAGTGTTTTGGCACAGCATAATAAATAGCACTGGACTGCCAAAAGCTGAACTTCTGTTCCAGTTGAAATTAATAAAGCTCTCTGGATGCATACATGTTAGTGGAGACAAAAATAATGCATGTGCCAGGTTCCTCATTCCACTGAGGACATGAAATATCTCTTCATTTCTCACCAAGAGGGATGGCATTGAATTCCAAAAAATGAGATTTATTTCCATCTACTCAAGCATCAATATATATATAAAATGAAGATTTTAGTCTGAAATATTTACCTGTGAATAACCCACAAAATATGAGAGGAAAAGAAATATTTGACATATGGAATGACCTGTTAAAAGTTAAACTTGTTTACAAATCAGGTAAAGTAAGAAAAACACTTCCTAGTATACTTGCAAAATTGACAAATCGAAAAGTGTATTAGTAGAATGAAAAATTGAAAGGATCTCAAGAGAGATGATTATAGGTATGGCATTTAGAATAGTATTAATTGAGGAAAAACTAGAATAATTTTAATTCAGAAGAACAGAGTTTTCAATAGATACAGAGGCAGCTCTGAAAGACTTCACCTTCCCCGTGCTATACTTCAAAATAAATCACTGCAAACTGCTTTCCACCCGACCAACAAATTCCTGTTGCTGTTGTAATTTTCTTGGGGAGATGCCTAGTAGAGAAATATGTTAGAAAAATGGTAGAGAAAAAAAAAAAAATTGGTAGCTGTGTCTCATCATTATATTTTAAATACCCCAACTAAATATAAAAATAAATTAAATTCCTGCAGTTATTGTAAACATGTTGACCACAGGTGACTTTATTGTTCCTTCTGCTGGAAAACCCACCCTGCCTGGACTGTGGCTTGGCAGAAACTGCAGACAAAGTTTCTAATCTCTATTTCTCCTTCAAATTTCTCCACAGCACAAAGCCTTATTTCACAATTTGAATGCCTGTGAATTAACAGTACTTTTAATTACTTGAGATACAATCTCTATTGGAGCATTCTTTTCATTTCCCATTCATTTTTCATCCTTTCATTATCAGTCTTTCTCCCCACTAGAACTGTTTATATTTTAATTCGTGCAGGCTTTAACAATATACTGACTCCAACACTGTCCTAATTAAATTAAATTTACTGGCAGATTTGAACAGCAGCCCATGTTGACCTCAAAAATATTTCTTTTTCTTGTTTCCAGTATACTTTACTCTCTATCAAAAAGTCCTTTTCCCTAGACCCTGCTACTTGTCGATTCAGCCTCTCTGCAACAAGTCCTCCAATAGATATCCCAATTAATATTTCAAATTTAATAAAGTTACAGTCCAAATCCAAGTGGCTTACAACTTTTAGCCCCTAAATATTATTTAGGTCACTTCAAATAAATAATTGCAGAGTAGCTTCTGACCACCCTAGCAAGAGAGGACTTTGATGTTCCAGACTGGATTTTTTCCCCAGAGCCATCATTCCCAATTCTCTTCATAATTAAAGCACAACTCAAAAATGTCTTTCTAGAATGGTCAGAGAACTGAAGCTGAAAGAAAAGCTCACCTGTGACTTTGCATTTCATAGCACACGAATTTACCCCTCAGCAAGCCCAAGACAGTGCCTGCACTTTCTTCCCTACAGAGAAAGTTCTTCTCACCTTTTGCACTCTGACTTTACCCTTTCATAAAGGAGGTTATTCTAACATTTGAAATTATTAACTTTCAGGTAAAATACTTCAATATCACCACATTGCAAGAGAGTATTGAATACTTTCATTATTCCCTTTTCACATTTCTTATATTTTTTTCTTTCCCACTGCAAGTCATCTTCCAGTGTGGAATCTTTTCTAGCCTGGATTCTCATACAAATTTCTTATCTGAATTCAGCTTGCTTTCAAAAGAAAAGTGGATGTAAAAATCATGTCAAGGGCTGATGCACAACATCAAACCCTCACTGCCTTTAATAAATTGCATTTGGAATCTGGCTAATAAATGGTTTGGGAATGGGAATAAAAAACCAGGAGTTTCTTCCTTTAGTTTTAGTTGCTTTTTGCACTTGGAACCTTCTTTACAGGTCAGCATTTGGTTCAGGGGGTGTTCTCCAGTGCTTGCATCCCTGAAACAGCAGCCAAATCACCATTCATGATGTAATCCCACCAAAACCTCACCAAAACCCCACCACCCATCCCACAAAATCCAGTGGCCCTTAGACCCTTAGGAAAGGCACATTCCAGTGTGTCCCAAGGGCTGGAGCTAAGACAGTCAAATTTCTCTGAGTTTCCTGGAGCAGCAGAGCTGTTCTGCAGCTAAACCCCTGCCCAATGTGAAATCCTGATCACCCCTGAGCTTTCCTGGGAGATTTCTCCAGCTCCTGGAACTGCTCCTGTTCCCAGCACAACCCACTCTGCTGGGAGGGACTGCGGATCCTGCTGATGCTGCCTGGGAGAAATGGGTCATGGAACTTGGGCACTGCCCACTGCCAACCAGAAATCAATCCTGGAATCCATGCACGGGAAAAAAATCAATGCACATTGACATGGCCCAGCCAGGGCTGACAGCCAGGGCAAAAGCAGGGCATGGATGTGGAAAGGGACAGGAGCAGAGCTGATCCAGATCCATGGTGGGTGCTCAGGGCTGGGAACACACCAGGATGGACAGAGGGAGGGACAGAGGGACAGAAACTGCTGATGGTACCTCCCCTCCACAGGTGGGATTTTAAGACTGGGCTATTGGAATTGGTGCTTCCCCACTCTTTTTTCCATAAAAAGTGTTGAAAATAAAATTCAAGTATTTATGTTTATGAATTTACAAACAGAGCTTGTGCTCTGCACCCTGTCCATAATTCCAACACACACAGAGTACATTAAAGTATTGATTCTGACTGCCTGGGGCTCTGTTTTACCTGACCATAAACTGCATTAAATTTGTTTATAATGTAATTCAGGGAATCAGGGGGAAAAATATGTGATCCTCAAGACATTCTGATTTCAATAATCTCCTTTATGTTAACTCTTGTTTAGTGGCAAAAACAAAATAAAGACACTCCCTAGCAACATTTAAAATATTTCCTTGGTTGTTTTTCAGACTAGCTGTTCTAAAAATCCATATCAGTGAGCAATTCCAAGTCACAATTTTTTCTGGACACTTAGCCAGCAGTCAGACATTAGTGTAACAATCTATTAATTTTTCAACAATCTATTAATTAAGAGTTAGTACAGAATAAGAATACAATTGTGATATTTTAGGAATATATTTCAGCTCACAAAGGCAGCATGAGCTGTCCTCTCATTCAATTTTTGCCATTATTTAAAATAATTAAAGCGAGATCCTTTAGGAAAGTTTTTCGATGACATGGATCCAAATCCTAATAAATGAGTACAGATTTAAAATAGATATTACACTGGTAAAACTTTTCAGTGATCCTGCAAGAATTGAAGAGGATGATGTACAGAGAGCCAAGGAGAAATGTCAGAAGCAGGAGAATATCCCCAGGAGCAGAGCTGCAGGCAGCAGACTCACTCAGCAGAAAGCACACGGAACAAGCAAGGAGAGAAACATTTAGAACAGAAAAGGAAAAAAAAAAAGTAAAAAAGAAAAAAAGAGAAAAAGAAAAAGGTATTTTAGAGTCAGAGTGAGAAAGGAAGGGAAAGGGCTGAAAGACAAGAGGCAAAATAAATGATACCAGGAGCTGGAAAATCCCCCTCCTGCTTTAAAAGGAAAAGTAAGGTCATGAGACAGCATAGCAAGAGCTGCACTATTGACCAGCAGCAAGAGGTACATTTTCTCTGCTTAAAAAAGAAAAAAAAAGAAAAATCACAATGAAAGAGTCAGCAGGATCCTCCTAGGGGACACACTTGACTGAAGGGAGATGTTCTTCCAGAAGAAACTCCTGGGGGCTGCTGCTCCCAAGGAGTGTCAGGGCACAGCAGGGGCACACTGGGGGCTGTACTGGCTCCTGTGGCGTGGAACACCAGGTTTCTAGGGAAAGACTCCAGAGTCTGGGTCCAGATGTTTCCAAAAGGCCCTGGCTGTTGGGTTCTGCAGCACACAGCTGCCCCTAAAGCATCTCCCTGCTTTGAAAAAGTTGATTCATTTGGAGGGGCAGATCTCAAGGCACACTTGAGCATATTTTGTCATTCAAGATACAGGAAAGAAGATGAATAATAAGAGGTAGTTAAAAATTATCCCCCCCATAAGTACATTTTACCTCACTTGTTTTCTATCTTGCTTCTAAGTGACAGTTTCCCTCTTGGAAACAATTTGTCTTTATCACATTCCCACAGGATAACCCAGTTATTCAAAAGCAGAATTCCTGATAAAGAAGTAAAATACTATGATTATCATGTAATGTAATTTACCTATGTAATGTTACTATTTTGTGTTTTAGGTGGGTTTTTTTTGTATTCTTTTAGCTGCCCACCAACATGAACAGAACTTATTTTGTCTTTAGAATTAAGTTAATGCATCACATTTTATTAGCTGGTAGGAATAAAGTAGCAGAGGAAAAAGGAAATTTTTGATATCAAATGCTTTGTTAAGAGGTTAACTGAATTAGTAACCTAGTAATTATTAATATGAACAAGTAATGTCCTTCCAAATCTTTGCAGATTGCTAAAAAAGCCTGAACCCAGATTTTAGTCAATGCACTTGTCTATAGTTTAGGTAAAGTCAATTTTACCACTCCAGTCTCATCTTAAAGCTCATTTTAAACAATCTTCCAGTCTAATTAGCATTACCTTCTGGCTGTGTAGTACCATCTTTTTGAATGCTGGCATGGTTAAACCACTCAGGTCTACTTGGTTCAGTGCAGTGTGGCAAATGTCAGTGAAATACGAGGGCATATGGCTCATAATTACAGAACCATATGGATGCCAGGAGTGATAGTCAACAGCATTTGCATGCAGGACCAAGAAAGTCAGAGGAAAAGCAATCAAAGACCATCACACATAATCATTAAATGGATAAATATAGTTTCTGTGCAGCTGAGAGGAGCCAGGACATGTCTGTCCCTTATTGAAGCAAAGCCACTGTGGCTGTTTGAGCTGTGGCCACAGAGGGATCTCTACATTATTTTTAGTTTGGTTTGTAAATTTGTAGATGCAGCTGATCAAGGTGAGTGATGCAAGGAATCACTTACCAAAGCACAGAGCAGATCAACTGCTTCCAGGATCAGCTCCTGGTGGCCGATGCGAGTCACTCCCAGCTCCTCCAGCTCCTGGTGAGTGATGTGCAGCAGCTGCTCCCCACTGATCTTCTCTCTCTCGAAGTTTTTGATGTATTGTTGGAGGCAATCATCGAGTCCTGGTTAGAAAAGCCAACAGCACAGATTCAGAGAGCTGAGAAAAACCCAATCAAACAGTTCTGTAGCTCACAAATGCAGAAATTTCTTGGGAATGCAAGCATCCTTCCTTGTTTGGAGCCATTATGGAAAATGTGCAACGAAAATTATAATTTAACTCACATAATACAGCATGAGCTGCTAAAGAGAAAAGTTTATATTGCTGAAGTTATTTTCAACATTCTTAAACATTTTAATAGTAATTCTAAGCCTTCAGGGAGATGAGGGAAGGACAAAGCAGCACAGAGAATGACATTAAAAAAACCTTTTTTTTGTGATGTCACAAAGACCTAAATATAAGTTTATCTTATGATTAGGAATAAATTCTTCCTGTAACTCTTCCAGGACTCATCAAGGTCATAGAGTTTCCCTGATCAGGAAATGTTCTTCAGGCTCAGCAACCACCCACACTAACTCTGCTACACCCACTGCCAATTCTCACGCCAGTTTATCCAGATTTCTGAATCCAAACACCACAAAAATTATTTTGTTACAACACCTCCGACTAAGAATACAATTTTACCCATGCACAAGGACTTGTTCCATTTCACCCTGAAGCTTTATAGGGTGAGAATAGCAGATTATTTTGTTTCTCACACCAGAGAAGAAACTGATAAAGGACACTGAAAGATTTTTCTTCCTCCAAAGTTGTTTCTGAACCAGACATGCCTTGAATTTCCAGCCAGAACAATGATTTGAACAGGGATCTACTGCTGAAAGCTACATGAGGGCTTTCAGAGGTCCCTCAAGGAACTGTCAGATTCAACAGAAACCTGGTGTGCGCGTGATTTTCTAGAGACATACAAAATGTACCTTCAATAACTTCATCTATCAAGTAAAGTAAAACACTGATTCTCAGTTATTTGCCCTGCAGTGGTGGATGGATATCCAAGATCCATAAAATTACAGAGATCCCAAAACCACAGAAATATCCCACTTGGGCATTATGACAGTTTTGAAACACAATTTCTGCACACAGCCATTACCAAATCGATATCAAGTTTGCAGAGCATCTGAGAAAAAAAGAGTTCTGACACCTGGTATGGATGTGCTGGGCATCACCACTTTACACCCCAATTATCACAATTCAGTTGGGACAAAAGGAGATGACATGAAAGAAACCAATGTGTTTGTCCTCAGTCCATAAATACAGGGGGATACCTTGCAGTTTCAATTAATTAACTCTTCTTTCAACATGATCCAGTTATTTACTCTGTAAACTGATAGTCCTAAGTTATGTTATGGATAAAAGCTCATTTACCAAGTAAAGTGCACAGCTTTATATTCACTTACACCTATGTTCCACACAAAGCTAGTACAGTGATAAAAATGTCATATTTTATGGTGTAATTCAAAAGTATGAGGTAGTTTGGGGGATTTTTAAAGATCAAATCAGCAATCTGTAACTAATACCTAAACCTTTTCTCTATTCCAGAATGGCCTGCAAATAGGAAACAACTTCTCTGCATCTGTTCATTATTTTTAATGATCTCATGAATGGTTTTACATGAGTATAGTTCAGTTCCATTGGCTGAGAACTGCAAATTGTCTGTTTATTATTTAACACTTTAAACCCCAAGCTGTTGCATGTTTCTGTTCCCACTTGCTCAAGAACAATTCCTAAAACCATTTTAGAGCAAAAATTCCAAACCCCACACCTCCCAGATTTGCTTTCAGTGGACATTGCCCCAAAACTCAGAAAAAGTTACAAAACTGCTACTAGATACTAAATTACTTACCACGAAAGAAAACTAATTAAAAAATTTAGAATCAGTGACCACAACAAGCATTTGTAGCATTAAGAGAAATTTAAGAAAACCCAAGTGAATATGCCATGTTGTGAGAAGTGTGCAGTCAGATGTATTAAACCTGCCTTTGTGCCAGGGAGAATGTATGACAGCAGAGCAAAAAATCAAATTTGTATTATTTGTGCTGCTCTGTAATAGCTCCCCAGGGCACCTTTACAAGGCATTTACTTACTGGTGCAAACAGTGTGGCAGTTGACAAGAGAATATAGAAATATATCATTAAAGGGTCAGGCTGTCTCACAGAATGACAGCACTTAATAAATACACACAAAAAATGAGAGATTTGCCCATTGCTATCTGCTTTTCTGTCTCTCTGGGAGCCAGCTACTGAGATGTGAAACATTCCAAAGCAGGAATTCAGCATCAGGAACATCTTTATTGTCAGGGCTCCAATTGTTTTCACATGAAAATATCCAAGATGAAATTAGAAAGGGTACTGAACGAGTTCATGTTGACTCACCCAAACCAAATGAAATATTTATTTCCTCAAGCCACTCAGGTCTCATTAGTGCTCTTTATGCATTTCCCCCAACATCATTTCTGTTTACAGATAAATATGAAAGCAGTCCAGATTCATAACTACAGAGGAGGAAGGGGCCTTAGCTCTGCCTAGATGTAGGTAAATAAAATTAACCCACTGTTCCCAGAATACACAGCATCAGCGGCAGGCAAGAAACATAGAAATTTGCAGTTCTCTTGCTGCACATTCTTATTTTATTTGTGTGCATTTTGTAACTAACCAACATCTCCTTCAGAGTGCAATAAAATGATTGAAGAAAAATTGTTTAAACATGGATGTTTTACTTTAAAACCAAGGCTTAACATCCATGATGAGAAAATTACAGTTGGGGGCTGGAGAATTTTTATTTTTCCAACCCAGGTGGGCTCAAGAAGTTAACTCACCTTAACAGAAAATCAATGAAGGTTGAAGGCATTTGCTAATATGTCAGTGTTATTTGAAAGGACAATCCAAGAAAAAAGGAGTTATCCATCAGCCCAAGTGCTGACTGAGTCAGCTGAGAGGCAGCTCTGGCTGAACATTGCATTAATAGCTGTATAAACCCTTATGCTCAGAAAATGGCCTTATAGAGGAAAATCAGTGGAAGTATCCCATAAACCACATCCACCTGAAAACTCTGACATTTTCCTGCTGTATGGTTGAATTCCATGATCTCAAATGTCTTTTCCAGCAAAAAAAAATCTATGATACCATATTCTCTCTTTCCATTTTTAAGCTAAAAAAAAAAAAAATCACATTGAAGCCCATGGACTAGGAAAACTTTATCTCCATATTCAAAGAGCAGATGAAAAGGAAGCAATTCTGATATATTGACTGCCAACTGTGATTTTGCAAATAGAACATCTAAAGTCAATGTCAAGGAAACGTGGGAAAAAAGGAAGTAGGAAATAGAAAACTGTTAGGGATAAAGGGCAGAAAAAGAAGAGCCAGTCAGCTTGAAAATGCTTATTTTTAGAAATGCATAATTGGGAAAAAAAGAATAATTGAAACAGAAAAACAAAGCAAAACCTTACAAATATCTCTGAATCAGATTTAGGTAGTAACTCAGAGCAAACATTACAAAAGAGACACCACATATTGTGGGCAATCAGGCTCACTGAGATAAAAATGAATCTTCCCATCAGTGTCAACAAATGGCAGGTTTGGTTTCCATAGATAGCACAAATGTTGCCATGTTATGTAAACATTTGTCCCTTCCCCTCTGCCACTGGACAGAGATATTGAAAATATTACCATTATTGAAAAAATGGCCATAAAATGAATTAAGAGAGGGCCCAAGTTGTTGCCTCTTATGCAGGAATGGTGCAGCCAGGGCAGCTCTCACAGAACTGTAGGACAAATAACTCTGTCAGGTGTGATCCATCCCAGAAGGAATTTCTCAGTTCAAAATCTGTAATTTCCCATTTTTCATAGATCTCTCCATCACTTCCATGCATGTGTTTGCTTCTCATTTTTTCCTGTATTTTAACAGATTTTTGCAAGCTACTGAAAACTACGCTGGTTTTGTAAGCTCTCCTAAAAATTAGCTGCCCAAATGATGGGTTTGTTGCTGCTCCATGAGAATTCCCAGGGGAAAATGCAGCTGGAACAGCAAACCCTGGCTGTGAAAAGGAGGGGCAGGGCAGGTCCCTGCCAGCTCTGCCTGGCACAGACACAGCAGCTCCCACAGGGGCACTCCCTGACAGATGAGGGGATGCAAAACCAGCTCCTCTGGCAGGAAGATGCAGCTCTTAGGTTTTAGGGTGAAAAAGAAGGAAATCTGCTTAGTGGGAATGCATCAACCACTCCCAGCTTCAGCACTGCTGCAAGAGGGGTGAGACCCCACTGGTAAAATGTCTCTGACTGAGGGTCTGACAAAGTAAATCCAATTTAATCAGGTTTCTCCCGATTAAAAACATATTTAGAAATTAAAAGATCATAGCACAACACTAAACAGCCCAGTTGCACAAAGGCTTGTGTACAATAAAGAATCTGAGGTAGAAGTGTCTGTAGGACCTGGATCCAAAGGACAAAATCTGGAAGTTGATGAGGTGATCTGTTTGTTCAGAAGAATTATAGTTTGGCCTGCCAAGACAAGTGAATAACCCATTAATGTGCCTCATTTGAGTAATAAAAGCTGCAAAACAGCACTATCTCTGCTCTTGCAGAATGGTGACTTGTGAAAAATCAACAGATTGAAGTGAAACAGGGACAAGCATCAATTTTCAAATGTTGTTGTGCCATTGTTTCTAGACTCATAAGTCCAGAAAATCAGCTCTTCACTCATAGGAAATATAAAATCTCTCACTACTGTGATGGAAATTCTCTGATTAATTGGAAAAGGCAGCAGGAACTTCTGCTCCTGTCACAACCTTCAGTTTATATATGCAGATCTGCTTAAATATATCCAGCATTTAACAGCATCCACAGGCTCAGTCCAAGTGGAATTTTTTACAGAAAGCAAAGAAAAGTTGGGTTTGTTTGTTTTTGTTTTTTTTTTGTTTNNTTTTTTTTTTAAAGAACAAGGGATATTTTCCATATAAAGCAATATCTAGCAGCCAGGTAGAAAGATCTGGAAGGAATTGACTGGTTGGCTGGAGACTGCAGAGAATTCATGCCTTTTCCTAAATGCAATTTTATTGAATGCACACATCAATTCAGCTGTGTTCTTGATCAAAACTCCTTTGATTTATTACCCTGGGCTCAGGCAGAGTGGAGCCTTTCCAATTCTTATGTAACTTGTAACAAGGAAAATCATCAGGTGGGTATTTTTGCCAGTGACATTCAAAAGCTTTTTAAGAATTATTCAGTCCAAATAAAGAAAAGGAATAATCCTCGGGGCCATGTTCACACTAAGCTGACTCTCAAATACCAGATATTTGTTCCTAAGCTCTTCAGGAGGAAAAATCAAAACTATTTAGAGCGTCAAGAGAAAAGGCTCTTCATACCACCACAATTCAGAAACAGACAGATGGCACATGTTTCAAAACACTGTAAACCACCAAGCTTGGAATATTTCAGGCCTCAGCTTTCCTAAACTTCAGGGTATATTTGAAATCTAAGGATTGCAGTGTTTTACATCTTTAAGCCTACATGTCACAAACCTGACCTAGAGAAATATAGTAGCTAGACTACAGAATTTCACGAAAAAGTGCACTTAAAATTACAAAATACAGCAGAAATTCACAAACACAGAAAAGGGGGGAAAAAATTGCAATTTTTCTGCAAAAAAGAATCCCTCAATTCTGGCTTTATCTGACCTTTGAATGCTTGACTGTGCAAGTAGAATGTGTTTAAATGTTGCTTCCCGGCTGAGTTTCCTCTGCGTCACTCCGATATTCACAGGGATACAGATGGATGTTTTAGATGCAAATACAGACAGACTTGTGCTGCTTGAATTTACAGATCCTCATCTGCATGAACAGGAACTGGGGCGGGATGAGCACTCTGAATTAATGCTTCCCAGGCACCAACTGACACCAAAAATGTTGGCTTCCATTCCAAGCTGCAAAGTGGGTGGAAGTGCACTGGGCATAAACTCTTCCAGTGTCAGGCCACTGCTCAAGGCTGGGCAGGCCTTGGGGTATTTCCCCTGCTCTGTTCTTCTCTCCTGAGTGTGCCAGGATCCACAGGAGAGCCAGGATCTGCCCTGTCTAAGCCCTCTGCAGACACTCTCAGCTCCAGGATCCAGCTGGGCTCTCGACAGCTGGAGTAGTTCGGCATTTCTGCCCCTTCATTCCAAGGGCTCCCTGCTCCTCATCCTCTCCATCTCATCCTGCAGCTGTCCCTGGCTCAACAGTGCCAGCCACAAGAACCCTCTCCCCCTCTTAGCACAAAATTCTGGGGATTTTTCCCCTAAAAATCTCTGTATATCTTCAACTCCCTTCACTCACTGCCAACTTCCATTTCCCTGTATCCCATTTTTCTCCTTCCATGCTGCCTCTATTCTTTTATTTTCTATGTGTGAATAATAAGAGCTTGTCAGCTCTGCCTCCTCTATAACCAGCAGGGAAGCAGATTTGGGAGAGCACAAGCTGGAAACTTCCAACCTTGCTCCTCTTCTCTCCCTGAGAGGTCAGATCTCCTCTCACAAAGGGACAAACTCCTCAGGGAATAGAAAAATCCACGGCAAGTTCCTAAGTGCCCTTGTTATTCCTCTCCAAAGTGTCGTCCTCCAAAACAGGACAAACATCACTGTCCTCTCACCACAGTGCATATCTGAGATACAGACCAACCTCCCAAATTCTACCCCATAAGCAAAACCAGTGGGAATACTGCTGCAGCACTGTAGCATCATTTTTTATTTTTAGTACTGCTAAAACAAGGGGCTTTCCCATAATCTCAGTACCTATAGATCCAAGATCTTTCCAGCAGCAGTTTTCCAAGATAACTGTATTAAAAGCTGGGCTCAAATGATCAATATTTTAAGAGTTCACAGCAGCTGAGAAGGTTCTGTAAGGGGATGTGTCAAGCAATATTAATAGCAAAGGAACAAACTGCTGAACTAATAAAATTTGATTTAATGATACGCCATCACCCTTAAACTGACATTCATATATATGAAGTAAATGACTTAATATAGCTCTGCCTTCATTACCTATGAATGAATAATAGGAAGTGAAGCCGTTCTAACTTTGTTCTCAACATTTGACAGGTGTGGAGCTGTGGGATTACCACGGAAGTAATGAACAGCATTTTCAGGAAGCTTGCTGGAACTAGACCTGACCACAAAGAGGTTTCTGGAACAGAAGTGTCATGCAGAGAGAATGGATCACATTTTCAGGCCCAAGGGTGTGCTCCTTGCTGCCATATTTCCCAACAATTTAACCTCGAGATATGTCACTGATGCTGTTAGTGAGGAACTTCCCATAAAAGTGACAAAACCCAGAAGCATCTTAATTAGCTCCATGTGCTAATGAAAACCTATGTCTTTCCTTAGCCTCATTAATTTTCTCCTTGATGAACATATAACCACAGCCCCCAGTCATTCCTGCAGCAGCATGGCTGAGGGATGACCTGGAAGTTCTCACAAGCCTCCAAAACCTCCAGTTTCAGACCTCCTATTTAATTGCTAAAATTATTCCACATTCCAGAGTGCCTGAACTGAGGACACTGGGACCCTGAATGTGTTACATTTATTAAAAAAATAAAATGCTTTGGCCCAGTGTAAGGCAAGTTCTTTCATTTCCTGCACTGGACTATATAAACACTGCTTTATTTTTTTGAGACAGTGTTTGATGGGAGCCTGTCCTGACAGAAGTGCTGGTTGCAGCACTTGTAATACATATCATAATTTTAAAAACCCAAACTTCTAGAACCAACTCAAAAGACAGCAAAAATATTTCTGGCCTTGTGAAACTATCTAGAAGAATCCTCATGATTTATTCTCAAACCAAAATGCAGAACCAGCACAATTAAACTCCTAAATCTCTTTGTGCAATCACAAAAGAGCAAAGATCTCTGTGTCGGAATAACTCAGGTGATAACAAACATCTCTGGGATCAGTAAGAACACTGAGAAGAAATAACATCCATGTTTTATACATGAGGGATTGTATTGCTTAGAAGTGGAGAATTGATGTGATCAGGGTTCACATTCCCCCTTTTTGCAGCAAGTACCAAAGGTTGTGTTCTCCTCCACCCAAGTTGGAGGGCAGGGGCAGAGGAGACTTTTCCAGTTCTTTCTTCCCAGACAATGTTTTTGCAGTAGCAATTGACTTCTTGCCAAAGATTGCAAGGGGAAAGAAACCTCTCACTGTAACAAAACCAAAGAAAAAACCCAAAAGTACTGGGAAAAAGGGACAATTCTTAGGCAGAAAGAAAAACATTAGGGAATCAGTAATTCCTTCACTAGAACCTGAGCACATTGAGGTGCGTTTATTCCAGACAGTTTCTATTTTGAGAAAGACTTAGAACAAGACTTTTAGACTTGTTAAGAAAGGTTAACAAGTCTAATAAGGAAGGAGCAGCATTAACCATATCTCATCTACAAGCACTGATCTTAAAAGCAAAAGTACAAGAACAAATAAATGTAACTGAAAGCTCCTTCCTCCACGCTTCTGAGGATTTATCCACCTTGTAGTCTGAACAGGAAAGTCTTAATCACAGATTGACCTTCAAAAAACTGCTTTGGTGTCACACAAAATCAAACAAAACCCTCACGCCAAGGGAAGTCCTTGTACAAGTACTACAGGGATATGCCCCATTTGTCCCTGTCTTAAATGTGAAAAAAATTACTGAAGAGTGAGATAACGAGCCTGTCTGAGCTAATCAATAGAGAGGAAGTGACTTGTCAGACAAAATTCATGTAATAGCAAGACAGACATTTAAAGTTCTGCAAAATGAGTCCTGCCCTAAAAGTATCTCTGATCACTTTGCAACAGGGCTGCACATGAAATTCAGTTCATCATCATATCAAACCGCAGTGTCACAGATGCCTCAGAACAGTGACTTCCCAGCCAGAATATGTCTAAAAAAGCCTAAATTTTCTGAGCCACATTCACAGCTGCAGAATGTTCTCAATCAACCAGACTTGTGTGGGACAGGCAGAGTCCCTGGGTCACATCCTCCCCCTGCAAGTGCTAACGCTTGCAAAGCTGAGGGGGATAAAGAGCTGACAGAGGGGAATCAAACAAAAAGTGCCACAGATGTTTCAGTGCCAAAATACATTAATTCTTGTTTCGACTTCACTGACATATTTTACTAAAAATCCCAGATATCAAAAGAACAGCCAAATCCAGTGTAGGCGTTTGGAGTGAAAAGCCCAAACAAATCAAATTTCTGCTCAACCCAATTTCTTCAGCAGCTATGAGTCCATGACCTAATTCATGAGTCAGAGTTTAGACACCTGCAAGATACAAATTCCCAAAGTAGAAGGTGGCCTCGGCAAT
>WEIU01005338.1:88801-103153 GCA_013389925.1 Aegithalos caudatus | reverse complement strand
TCCTTGGCACCAGAATGACCATTAAGGAGGGACACTAAGGATCTCTGTGATGGCCCATGTTGACTGTCCCAAATTCTTTCAGACACGGTGCTCACAAATCATGGAGGTAAGACACTGGGCTATAAGGATTCAGGATCTGCCCCATCAGAGCAACACATGCCTTATCTAAACTGTGCGTAGTGCCAGGCTACCACGTGTTATTATTTGTCCTGCCCCTCTCCCGGGCTGCTTGCTTGATCAAATTATCAATATTTGTCTTTCAGACTGCAGGTTTGCCCACTGAAGGTGTGATGAATACCCTTGTGTTTGTAGTCTGTCAAACACAAAAGTGTTCCCATCTCATTGAAGCCTTGGGTTGTGAAACATCAGAAACTTGAAGCAGTATTAGTCCATCCCGGGGAAGGAGCAAAGGAGACATGTTTCTCCCTTCAGTTGTGAATGCTAGCCTGGAGTACCCCAACATCTAACACGATGAGTGGTGACCCAAACTTCTACTGTCTGGCAGCTCTCTGACACTCCTCTCTACAGTCATTAAAATGGAAATGGCATTTGACAGACATGAACATCATTTCACTTCCAGCTCCCTCAATTATCTCCTCCTTTCCACTGCCCTTCCACTCTCTGTGTGGTGAGAGAAATATGTTTTCAAAACTGTCATTTTAAAGAGTAAATACTTGAACCATCAATAACTGTGTGCACTTTGCCCCAGCTGAATGAAAACCTCCTTTGTGAGTGTAGAAGCAAATGATGCACAGTTAAGTAGAAAGAAGCTACCTGAATGTACTTATTTCAGCTAACTATTTCTGTATTATGATAGCCTGTTTCCAGTAGATCAAAGAAACCTGGCAGTGTTGTTTTTTTCACACTGTGAGAAGCACAAACATCATTTAAATGTCCCCTCAAAATATTCATGCATCAAAAATCCGTTGAAGGCTCAGTCTATTCCCAAGCTGGCTTTCAGCCAACATTGTTATGTTGTTGCTGCATCATGATGGAAATAGCAGACAGTAGAAAACAACAAACAGCAGAGAAGACAAGTCTCTTAAAACAAATCCGAACAATTAAAAACAAAAAATAAAAAAGAATCTTAACACTATTAAAAATTCAATGACAGCAAAACTCATTGATAATTGTTCAGTTTTTAATTTAGTTTTACAAAATGAGATTTTAAATTATGAATTTTGGGATCGTGTATCGAGAGTTTTTCTGACTCTCTGTCTGATGGTTTTTATTTTGTTCTGCAGAATATATATAGCACATGGATGCATTTCTCTCTTGATGGAAATTCTGTAGCTTCACTGAAGCTGACAATTACCTCTTTCATAATGAAGGTCAAATAAGTAAGGGGATTTTAAGTAAATTAAATTTCTGAGTGTCTGGTGAGCTTTTTCCGAGACAAAGGGTGAATAATTTTGCATCAAACCAATAGCATGTTCCTGACCTCATCTCTGAGAAAGCTGTGGAGTTTCTTATATTCTCGCATAGATAGAGAACCTACGTAAGTTATTCCAATGTTTAGCTGTCCTTAACTAATTTTATAATTAAAAAACAAAACAAACCTCTCATGGTAAACAGAGAAGACATTTTAGAGAACATGAAGGGAAAAACTGTGTCACTGAATGCAAGAAACACCCTTCAGTTAAAATACTAGCATGCCCTTTTTTTTGCCTACGTGGTCCTGTATGGCTGTAATCCTAGGCTTTATTTACCTAACAGGTCTTCCATATGCAGCCAGTGCACACATACTGACATCTCTCATGATAAGCAAAGTCCAAACCCCTCTTGCTCTTCATTTCCTAAAATCCATCAAAAGCAACCATGTCATGATCCCAGGAAAAAACCTGGAAAACTACTAGGCTCTACTGAACCTGGACTGACTCAAAGATTTCTTGACAAAGGTATTGGCAATCTCTGTCCTCTGTGTTGAAATTGAGGCACCATGTGTGCAGAACTGCAGCTGCACAGAGACCCTCAAAAGGGCAGATTGGTTCAATTTCAATTATATCTTCATTTGCTTTTCAACCCTCATTTAATAATATATATGGCCATATAAATGTACATGTGTATGTGTATGTATACTTGTGCATAAATATATATTTATACCTATATATATGTATCTATATCTTTTCTGTTTCTATGGTACAGGTCTATGCACATTTTTAAACCTAACCCTGGACCAAGAAGTAACATTCAGATTTACAGTTATAGAATCATCGGGGCTGGAAAAGATCTCCAAGATCATCAAGTCCAACCAACTCAGTCTCAGATGGACTATCAAACTCATATCAAGTCCAATGCAAATGGCAGCATTCCCAGAACTCCTCCAGAGAACTGCTGGTGGGAAGCAGACATTGATTTCATAGAATCATATAATGGTTTGGGTTGGAAGGGACCTTAAGGCTCATCTCATTCCAACCCTTGCCATGGGCAGGGACAACTTCCACTATTCCAGGTTGCTCAGAGTCATATCCAACCTGGCCTTAGACACTTCCAGCGATGGGGAATCTACAACTTCTTCTAGGCAAAATACAGCTTTGGCCCTCTGTGCCAGGGCCTCACCACCCTCACAGTCATGAATTTCTTCTTAACATCTATTCTAATCCAACTCTCAATTTGATATCATTTCCCCCTGTTCTATAATTATGTCCTTATGATAATTAATAGAGATGTTCACACAGAAATATGTCTTTTGACTGAGTAGAGAAGTGCCTCATAAGTTTAGATGCCCATGAGTTTTGGTGGTTGTGAAAAAAAAAAACAACAAAACAAACAAAAACCCAAAAAACCAACACATATGAAATAATTTAGATTTATGCAGATCAAATTGCATCTAGACTTTGAGAGATCTCCTTAGAAATTTTGATTTCTTAGATTCAGTTCTCCAATTCATATTCTTCCCTGGGGACTTCCAACACCATTCTCTAACTCTTCTCCATTCTTTGCAACCATGGTGCCCTGGAAGCCGCCGTGATTCTTGGAAGGCAGTACATGGGAAGTCTGCAAACAAAGGGCATTTGGCATATCCTTGCTGTGAGCGAGGCAGCCTGGACCACTTCACTCTCTGCCCTTCAGCACTTTCATTATCAGTTCTTTGGCTCCCTTGCAAATTCATTGTTGGAGGTCATCTCTCTGGTCTTTTAGGAAAGGCCTGTCATTTTAGGCCTATGAACTATATTTGCTGTTTGATGGATGCCTCCACATTGCCAACTGAAAATCATCCAGAAGTCAGCTACAGCAGATGTGCTATGTAATTACACTGTCAAGGAAGAATTCCAGACATTGGCCTGGTAATTTTAAAATCCATTTCTGTCCATTAGAACATTACCAGTTATTTTTTTTCTTCGATATTAAGCATTTGAGTTTTTTTTAAATTATGATGGAATATGTATTTCAGCAGAATTTTAAGACAGAAAAGCCAAGAGAGATTTGGTGATATTATGCCTATGTCTGACACATCTTGAGCTAGGAGCCTAATCACCCTAATCACCCTTCTTACCTTCCTTAAGGCATGTGAGACTGAGGCCTCTTTGCAATCCTTCAGAGCTGAGGTGGCATGACTCACCCACTGGAGTGAGAATGTTGTATGTCTCCTGGTTAGGAGGCTTACAGTTCAGCTGGCCCTCTAATTTGGGGGCTTCATTTAAGAGACTAAATGCAAGAGAACTGAAGCCATAGACAGACAAGAAGGCTCATTGCTTTTTTTTTTCTTTATTAGACCTTAGAGACAGTGTGAATCAAAGCACAAGGTGTCAGAATGCCAATGTTATAGCATCTGATATACTGTGCTTTGGGCACCCTCACATTCAGGACAGTTGCTTAGCAACTGGGATACAGGCTGAGAATGTAGAGAGTCTGGGATCTTTTCTCTGCCCAATATGATTAGCATGACTTGGATAAATTACTTCACCTTTCTATATTCCTCTTTCCCTTTATACATTTATTTATTCTGTCTCCTACCGAATGTTTGAGCAACTCTTTTGAAGATATCATGTAATGAAATTATTTGTCTCCTATGAAGCTGCAGATCCCGGACAATGACTCAGGTGTCACTTCCTTTTGCTACCTGTCTTTCACAGGTGATCACCTTCTCCTTAACTGTGTTCATCACAAACAAAAAAGAGCTGCCACATCCACTACCTAGTAGTGAGAGCATGTTGGTAGGGAAGCGCTCTTAGCCTGCGTATGAAAATTTCTGAGTGCAAACAATTTCCAAAAATCTAAGCTGGCATTTGGCAGAATGTCAGTAGACTTTATACAATAACACTATCCAACTAGACATATTAGGAGAACAGAATCTGAAAGACAGCATACTTTTGGCTCTGTTACATATTCATGCTACTGCCACAACCACCAGCACCAGAAAATAAAGACAGGTGGAAGGACAGTAGGGCTAACATTAGACCTTTGTGAAGGCATTCTTTGCTTGACTGATGGTTTGTAACTGCTCATCATGGACAGTGAGCTGTGAGGCTTTGTTGTCCAAGTTAGGAGCTCTGGCTGATCGGCAGATGAATGAAGAGTTGGCTCCCAAGTCTGTAACCCTTTGATTTCATGGTTATTTTCTACATCCTGATCTCTCTGCAGCTGCCACCTCAAAGAACAGGGTGAGAGTAATTGTATTGGCTTGCCTCCAAAACCCGGAGGAGTAGTCATTTGCTACTCTCCCAGATTATCTGCCAGGCAAACAGAAAGGTTAATGATGTAGAGCTTGATTACTCTGGTAGAAAGAAAGCAGTCAGCTTGATCCAAAAATCTTTATTGTGTATGTAAGGGAGATGCATTAAAAGGACTCAGAACTGGAATAACATTGTCTCCTCCATTCTGTCTTTGAACATGGGACTATTTGCCTTCTGGCACATATGGTCTTGTAAGTAATAGCTTTTTGCTGCACATGCATCATTTTGCCCGAAGCTTGTTGTTTAATTTTAAGACGTTTACAATAGTTTTGTTGTTAAAAAAGCCAATCTTCTTCAATATCAGCTGAATAAACATTTAAATGTATATGTCTCTGGAACAGATTGAAAACCATTAGTTGAATTATATACATATAAATACATGTTTTTATATAAAAATGCATATGTAAGTGTCTGTGTGAGACACTGTGTCTGTGTGTATACGTGTATGTGTACATGTATAGACACATGATTTTTGGTGTTCATCTCTGAGATAAATGTAAGCAAGGTTTATCAGGTGAAATGTATCAACAACTCCCACAACCTCCCAGAAAAAAAACCAAAAACCAAAAACCAAAAACCAAAACCAAAACAAAAACAAAAACAAAAACAAAACAACAAACAAACAAACAAACAAACAAAACCCCCACAAACAAACAAAACACCAAAAAACAAAACAGAGTGATGAGGAGCCAAAATAAAAGCAACCAGAACATGTCAACTGAACAACAATAAAACTATAGGATTGGGAAGATAAAGGAGACATTACCAGGGCTGGAGACTGTAAAGTTTGGTTAGAATCAGGTGTTTATAAAGGTTGGCTTCCTTATTTAACAAGATTCTACTTTGTGGAAATGTTTAATCTTAAAAAAGTAACAAAAAAAAAAACCCTATATGAGTCCACATAAACTGAAATCTTTCAGCCTTTGACTGAAAACCAGAATATTCTGGCCCAAAACTAACATACTGAAACCAAAGCCCAATATATTTTCTTCCACAATGGTTTATGGACTTTATAATTCAGAAGCATTTTTCTTACATTATTCCACAAGGATTTGATTTTTTGGCAGAATCATGTATTGCATGATACTTAGAGAAAAATTCTTTTGTCCCCCACACTATACCCTACAGAGGCTTCTGAAAAATTTAAATTTTCATAGGAATGAAAATTATCTTTGAGATTGGCTCTATATTTTGCCTACCTTATGGTGAATGATGTAGAGGAAAAGAAGTGCACAAGAATTTATCTTTCTTCTTCTGCTGATTTCTGGTTACTCTAAAACAGATTGTGATTTGCAGCTAGTTCAAGTGACCTTATCAAAGAAGTTTCCACTTTGCCTTTTTACATTATTCATATTCTAAATAGAATTGAATATAGTTACCATTAAAATATAAACTCCAACAAAGATGTTTTTGTTGAGTTTTGGATGGGTTTCTCACTTCTCTTTAAGGTATTGTTTCTGATTACATTCTAATTAAATAATGGCATTTATTAATTCCTCCTTGAGTTTATACTTCTATTTTTGATGTCAGTTAAGGCCAGACCAGAGGTGCCTGTACTGGGTTCCTCGAGATAGCTGCAGGTGTAAGACCTGGGGACCATGTTTCAGCCTCAGGGCAAGTGTGATCCCTGTCCTACTGTGTTGGCTGCTCATCTTTGTAACTCCCTGTCTTAAGATAAAATGCAATGAACCTCTACATGAGTGTTTCAAGCACTCTTGAGGAAGAAAACCTTATTTAAAAGGAAGAAAACATAGAAAAATCAACAGAGCCTTAAAATGGGAAAGATATTGTTCACTCACAGCCACTGAGAAAAGAGGAAGATTCTAAAAGGCAGAGGCCTAAAAACCAAGATGAAAAGAACTCTATTCATAAGGAAGAGGAATACAAGCGGGAAAGGAGCGAGTGAAGAAACAATTCAGGACAAAAGTCTCAAAGTAGCTATGGAAAAAGCTCTTCAAAAACACAGAAAATATTCAGAAAAGCTGAAGGGAGAGGAAGGATGCCACCAAAGTTGCCTGGAAGTCACAAGCTGACAAGTCAAGGCAGGTTTTCAAAAACTAAAAAGTCAGGAAACGTCATTCTTCCTAAACATCTACTGAGGCCCTGGGGCACAACAAAGGAAATCCACTACAGCTGCATGGCAATTGGTAAATTCTTGTTATCATGCTATATGCCAAATTCTTTTCTTTTTGCTTCTCTAATTCGTCTGTCGGTGTGTGGGGGTAATCAAGACACTGAAGGTACTTGTGTGCTAAAATGTCAATTGGGAGACAACCCTCAGCCCTTGATGAGAAGATGAATTTATAAGAAAATCTCAAAATACAAAGTAGAGGAGCAAGGAGCTTGGTTCTGGGAGGAAAAGATGGCAGAGAGTAGGTGAAAAAGTGAGGCCAGTTTTCCAAAACACACAAGTTCAATAATTAGCCCTAGAGCCATGGCTTTAAAGCAGACAGCAAAGATTAATATCATGCCATCTGAAATTGATTTAGTCCTATAATTTTGAGTAAATATGTTTGGAGTTTTTGCAAAACAGAGGCTCTACAGGAAAACATTCGGGATTCTAATTTTTGAAATATAAATGATGCAGTATGATGTTTGTTGAGGGGGGAGGATGAGTGTGTATGTGTGTGTGTATATGAATTTTTTTTTTTTTTTAACTGACAATAAATACAGTTCTGCTTGATCTCCGGAAGCAACAGAAAAGGATGTGTGGGCTTTCTGAGCTAGTTTACAGGCCACTGAAGAAACAGAGAAGAAAGGGAAAACAAAAAAATACTATCACTTTGCTAAGCCAGTGACAGCAAAACTCTCTCTGCTCCATTACCCGCACATCTCTCTTTGCATAGAAACCATCATGTCTCTGGAATAAGACATAACTCTTTTCAAGACATTGTGGCTTGCTCATTGTGGCTGCTGAAAACCTTCTGGTGGTCCAAAATTTGAGAAAACCCAGAGCTTGGAGCTGGTGCTGATCTGTGGATGGGGGAGCTGGTACAGAGGCTGCTGAGAGTGAGTGATGCTGCTCAGGGACCCTCCTCTGCAGGAGTCCTCCAAGGGCTGAACCCAGCAGTTTTACAGGTGTTTTGTGCCTCTGAAGTGTCTTCCTTGTGCTTTCATGTGAGGTATACCTGCCTATAGGGAGTAAGTCTTCCTTAAAGAGGGAGAGGAATTTGGTATTTGTATTCCTTCTCTGTCTTTGTTATATCCCCTCTAATTACACCACTGGAAAAAAACTGAACAGAATATTGTCCTTACAGAAGGAGGGATTTGGGTGAATTAACCTGCCCAAAAGATGTCTGCAAGCTATATTTAGGTACCTTTCCTTCTGGGGAGCATCCACCCTGCTCCCTTGACTGGAGGCAAATACAGAAGTCTGCCAAAGTGAATGTTTTTTAAATATCAGTTTCAATCTGCAGCAGTTGACGAGATCAGGGCAGGTTAATTTAGGTCTTAAAATAAGATGATAAAACAGTTACCTTTTCAAAGATTGACATTACTGCAAGTCTATCTTATTTCTCATTTTCATCCTCTTAATTTTAAAGGTAACAAATTTGATGCTGTATTTTTTACTCCAAGTGGCAATATGACATGCTTGAGAACAACCTACAAAAACAGGGAAAAAGAAGAAAAATGCATGCTTTGTGCATAAAAATGGTGTTGGATAGAAGATTTCAGGACTTTTGTTCCACTGAGCCTGTTTCTTCACTTATTTGTCTTTCCTCCATAAATTTACCACAGTGTCACTAAGTAGATGTTTAAATGTGCCTCCAGGCATTACTCTACACCTAATAATCCTAAAGCAAATACATTGTGTCATTGGTACAAATAAAGAAAGACAGCCTGCTTTTATTTAGAGGGGTATAAAAATCTCATGTAGATTTAAAAGGATAGAGCATTTCACTCCAGATGTCCACAGTTTCAATTATAGTAGTGTTATCAGGAGCAGGTGGAGCATTCATGTACTGGAAACTTTAATAAGAAAAAGTTCACAAGATTGTCTTCAGATAACAAGAGCAAAATAAAGATAATAACCCCAGTAATAGACTATAAGGCTTCTCACACACCTCTTCTAACAATAGTTTTCAGTTTCCTACAAAACAAGTGACAATCCTATGTCAGATATGCACATTTGAGATGGAGGATGTTATTTTCACCAGATATCCCAGACATTCTTTAAAATAAAGGACATTATTGCAATGAAAAGCAAAGATTACTCTCATTTTTCAGACCATAGTGTCTCTTCCCTTACTCAGGTTCACATTGACACTCTTGCTTGTTTAGACTACTGCTTTATTTTCACAAATAAAATAAATCCTTAAACCCACCTTGTCATCTTTTCTGTTGCTGAGCGTGAAGTGACCCCTGGGATGGCAGAGAGGGCAGATAGTGCAGCTCAGTAAAACAGCATGACAGATGGTCACAAACCCAATTTCCAATCAGGTGCAAGCCACCAGAGAAACCAGGTGAATCAAAGAGTAGTAGACTCTGGGGCAAAAGGTCTATGAGGACCAGCTGAGTGTACTGGAAAAAGAGAGGCTTAAGGGGAACCTTCTTCCTCTCTACACTGACAGAAAATGTTGAAGCCAGGTGGTTGCTGGTCTTTTCTGCTAGGGAAAAAGTGAGAGGAGGAAATTGCCCTTGAATTGTACCAGGAGGTTTAGAATGGATCTGAGGAAATCTTTCCACATTGAAAGAGGAGCTGAGCATTGAAACAGGCTAGCATGAACATCACCATTCTCAGAAGTGTTCAAAATATAAATGGACATGGAACACTGTGCTATGATTTAGTGGTCATGGTGGCATTGGGTGAAGGTTGGACTTGATGATATTGGGCGTAATTTCCAACCTTAATGATATATAATTCAATGTCTTTTTGCCTGAATTGTAGAAGGGATAGGCAGGATTATACCTACATCGAAACAAGTCAGATATTGGTCCAGGAAATATTTTCACTGCACCATTTCACTACAGATGAACAATTAGATTTTCAGCAAGTCTATGATTTTCTTTTCACCTGCAGCTGAATAATTTGTGATGAACACACTGATAAATCATTCACATTTTTTAATAAAATGAAAAGTATAGTCTGCTGCTTACTAGTCACAGGAGCCATCTAGATTTCTAATGAATGTTTCCCAAATTAAGGAGTAGAATGAGTTTATTTGTATGTGTGAGTAAAGATGACTGGTTTGCTTATTTTAGATTTTTTTGGCTTGGATGTTGTAAATTGTACCATTCATCCATATTATGATCCTGAAGCACTTGAAGTCAACTACATAAGCATATGTGAAAATCTTCCCAAAGCTTCTAACCCAATCATTCTTGTATTGCATTGTCTGGGGGTTTTCCTATTCTTGATCTGTAAGGTCAGGCAAACATTTGATCAAATATTTGATCTCTTGATCTGAAAGTTTCTTTGGAAACACAAACAAAATTAAAACAAACAAACAAACAAAAAAACAAGAAAAAAACCAAAATAGTGCACTTTAGCTGACAGGCTGTTAAAAAAAAACAAAACAAACCAACACCACCAAACCTATAATATTACAGAAAACAACTAGTTGGGCATACTCCTCAATCCGTAAAGAGAAACCCAAATCCTTCCACAGTAAGGCAATATTCCTGTGCTTGTTCCTCACAATAAGATTAGCCAGGCCTATAAAAGAACAATTACTCCACTACAAAGAATTTTAGGTTTTAATCTTCTGAATCAACAGCTGGAGTCATAAAGACCTTTAATTTCTTTTCTTGTGGGATGTTTTCTTTGGGGCCTTTTTTATGATGTGTCCAATTTAGGATTATGAGGATGATATGTACCAAGTTTTAGTACATGTAGCGTGCATTTGTCTCTGAAGTCTGAGAGCGTGTGAGTCATCATGATGGCTTCAGGTTGTAAGAAACATCAATGATGAAAACATTAAACGACAAAAAAGAGTTGGCCTTATAATGGCTCATTTACTCTGGAGAAAAATAAATAACTAGATAAAATCTCTTTTAATAACTAGGAAGACTACCATTAATTTCATCTGGCAGACATTTGCAGGCTGTCTCCTAGAAGATTATTATTCCTACATCTTTATAAATGGCTGTATATATTTATTATTCTGTTATTTACAGCCATGCTATGATTCACTTTAAGATTCATGGCAGGAAGGTCTGTAGACAAAAATTGTTGATATTTAACCATAGACAGATGGTGTGACAGAAATTAGAGGAAGGTAAATAACAAAAAGTTTTATAACTGTATTCAAATCTATTAAAAACACAACAATAACATATTCACATTGTTTCCTTGGGAAATTAGACCTTGTTGATAACTGACTCCTGGAGGTTTGGTACTTCTGGATGTGTCTATTAATAACTCTGAGCCTTCCAAACAGCCAGTTCAGAAAGCTTGTACTCTTTTGAAGCTAAGGTGATGTTTCCTGAAAATGGATCAATTTACAGACAAGAAAGTGATCAAGAGCACAAGGAGGATTGGGGTCCAGCATGTGCCAGGGTGTGGATGACAATTATGAGGAAATAATTCTTGGATTTCAGCATATAATTCATTGATTGGAAATACACATCTAACCTGTAATGGGAAATTTTATTCCAAGAGGCAGTTTCCTGGTTACAGCACTTCTGAGAACTGTCTCTCAGAAACCCCTTTGGGCACTTGCCACTTAGGATCATTTAGCAGGAAGTGCTGAAATAGCAGAGAATTTAGGTTTTCTTTCCCCAATAGGGATGCTGAGTTACAGAAATAGAAATACTTTGTTCTTTTGTCGACAGTGGATAAAATACCATTTCAAGTGTAATGAGAAATATTGTAAACAAACTGCAATTTTTATGCTATACCTTAAGTTGAAAGTCAGTTTGGCTGCTTAATAATGCCACTCTAAAAAATCCATCACGAAAGACAAGTGACTGCAGGTATCAGTAAGGAAACCTAGATTTTCAAGTTGCTTTGGCAACTTTCACTATCCTCTTCAGGATTGAAATTCCTTCTGAACAGCAGTATGATATTTGCTACATCCACAACAAATGTAGTGCACATTATTAGGTAAAATGATAAAAAAAAAAAACCTCCTGCTGTTGATTCAGGCAAGCATTATTTTTGCTCCTCTTTTCCTTAAGTGAATGTTCACTGGTCTGTTTCTTTTATAACTCATCCCAACAAACATAAGGTCATAGAATGGTCTTGGTTGGAAGAGACCTTAGGAATTGTCTCATTCCATCCTGCTGCCACATGGGCTGAGACACCTTCCACTCAATCAGGTTGCTTCAAGCCTCATCCAGCCTAGTCTTGAACACTTCCAGGGATGGGACATCCACAGCTTCTCTGCATAACCTGCTCCAGAGCCTTGTCTTCACAGTCCAGAATTTATTCCTAATATCCAGTCTAAAAATGTGTCTCAAAGGGAAGAAACAACTTTGTGAGTCAGTTCAGAGAGAGGGCTCACCATCTAACATCTCATGGAGGGCACAGGACCCCTGTGTGAAGGGGGGATTAGTAGCAGCAAGAATCTGTTTGAAAAAGAGACAATGCAGAGATGAGGCAAATTTTGCACTGAGACCAAGTACTCATGAAAGGACTTAGACAGTGCTTACTTTTTTTTTTTGTTAGCTTGACATTCAGATCTGAATGCAATGACATGATCTATTGTCATAGTTTCTACAACGCTTTAGAAACCAGCCAGAACCACCTCTGCAGTAAAAACAGTTATTCTTAATAACCCTTGAAAAAAGAGAGGTCTAAATCACTTAAAGAAGTAAAACCTAACAAGCATCATTGAAAGGAATAAAAAAAGGATGTTGGAGGTTATTAATATTGATTGGTCAAAGAAATGGTAGAAAAATTTACAAATTAAAAAAAAAATTCTGAATAATAAGGACACTACAATTTTATAGGTTTGGCAAAACATTAAATGATGTCCTTATAGTGCATAAATAGAGAGGGTGATAGATGTGAGGTACATTGATTTTAATATGTCTTTATACTTGGTCTTTGTGACATTTTCACAACCAAATAAGAATAACTCCAGTGCAGTTTAGTTGTACAACTGATCTTCAACAACTGTATCCTTATATTCATCTATCAGTAGAAAAGTGACAGACTCTGAAGACATTGCATCCAGGAGTCTAACTGGAGTCTTTTCCAAGAGAGGATTTAATTTCTTTATGAATTACTATGGCCACCCACATAGGTGATACAAGGAGCTCTGTGGAGAAATACAAAGCAAATTTATCTTATCTACATGATAGGATGAGAATTCAAGCTGATCTTGAGGACCTGTATAAATTGTCTGAATTTAGATAACATTACTGGAGGAAAAATATAGGGAGAAGTTTTTTTTAGCTTGAAGAAGAGAAAGTTAATAGTTTTTTTTAATAGCAAGAAGAAATCCCACAATTTTATCTGTTTAGCCTTTTAAAGAAGCAAATCATATTGAGAGTAATGGATAAAATTATCATAATTTCATAATTTTGTGTAGGTTAAATAGAAACAGGGTACAGGTTACTGCTCTGTCTGAGTTTTTGGATGGTTTTAAGAAAAAGTGAAAGCCCTTGGGAAAGATATGCTTGATCTTTCGCTTTTCTGGGGACAGAACACACTTGTCTCTCTTGTTCTTTTGACATTATACTTTTAGGGAGAGTTTAGCAGCTCCCCTTATACATGCTGAAGAAAACATACAGGGATTTCTGTCTGTAAGCAGCAGAGAAACATCAAGGCTAAAGAACAGATCCTGGGTCTGGCAAACAGAGCAGCCTTATCAGAAAGCTGAGAGGTGCAAAGGAAAGTTGAACAGCTATGGAAGATGTATTGACTCTTTTTCTCACTACACAGTTAAAGTATTATTCTGGTGAAGCCATGTAAATTAGTGTTTTTAATTTGTAAATTGCAGAATGAGGTATTCTGAAAGATTACTGAAAATTTTGAAGTCAAGAGAGACAAGTAAGAAATAGAGGAGATGACCTACATTTCTTGATTATAGTGGCTGTGCTGGGTGACTATTACAAACAACCCAGGCAAAGAATAAGAACGAAAAAGAAGTAAATCGACAAGGGAGAACCGCTTGAAGAAAAAGAGGATAAAGCTGTGTATCCCTTCTAATTCTGTAAAAGAGTAAAGAATCCTTTTCCATGTAATGCATGAAAAGTTGCCATTTTGAGCTGTAATGGAGAAAAACAAGTAAAGAGGAAAACAACCTAATCTTTTAATTAATGAAATAAGGCAGTGAGCAAAGCTGCTGATCAGAGGGAATTTATGGTAATTCACATAAATGTAGAGTGTCAGTGAAGGAAACACTGAAGTTTTGTTCATCAGATGAAGCAAAGGACCTTTGGATAGCTAAGAATTGTCTGATCTTCCATCAGAGAGGCACAAGGCCCCTTCCTTATCATCTGGATGAAACTGAAACACATAAGCCTTATAGAAGACTTCCTTCCCCTGGCCTTTATGTTGCATATCATGAGGGATTGAGAATACAATGAACTTCACAGTGAATTTGAACAGAGTGTGAAACCACAAAATTAAATCTGAAGCAGACAGCAGGAGTCTCAAAACCACTGTGGAGATATCACAGACACATGAGGAGTGGTACCTGGTTTAAAAAGCCTCTCATTACCTTGGATAAATTACCTTGGATAATTTAACTTCCATGCAAAAACTGCTTTGTTTCTAATTCTGTCT
>WEIU01005338.1:75493-85596 GCA_013389925.1 Aegithalos caudatus | reverse complement strand
AAATGCATGTTTAATGACCTGCAGCTAATGAAAATTGAAGAAATGAAGATGTCATCCCATATCCTCCCAAGCTTACATAACACAAGTGTTTTTCAATCCTATGCTGTTTCTCTGAAGGAATATGCTACCGATTTTTCAGAGTCCAAGCGGGAAGTGTTGATAAGGCCTGTTCTCATGGGTGCGCTTTCCTTATCATCACTTTTACTGTGCGGTTGTTTCAATACACTGCCATGGAGGCTGCTGGTGTCCTCAGGGGGACAGTGTAAAATACTGCCCCATTCAACAGAGAGTGTTTCAATCCTGTTTCATTTAGACGGGGACAAATGTTGAGACCATGTACAGCAGGATTCTTTGGGTACAGTAGAGCTTAAGAAAGAGAGCATTTGGGAATTCTGCAGGCACTGCCTTAAGTACTCATCTGGGAGGTGTGTACCTTGTATCTTTAAAGTATTTAACTCCATAACACCCCTGAAAATCAGGGAAGTGATGTTATCATTAGTTTATGCTTGAAGAACTAAAATAACTTAGTCTAGAAAAGATGTACCACCAGCAATGGGATAGATTTTTGGGTGGAAAATCTCATGCTTCCTCCCCCTCCACGTAAAGGGAAAAAATGTGAATATAAGCACATATGGATTAATGAGGTGACTTACTTGACATTGTTGGTGCTGTTTGAATAGAGATAGGAGGCAACGGCAAACCTGACTAGCACTGTCACCACAGGACCACCTTGGTCCTTCCTCTGGGCATCCTTATCCCAGAACATAAAAGCTATTTTGTCTTCAGGTCACATTTTGCCTTCAAAATTTTTTCTCCTGGTGACCATTTCTGAGTGTCAAAGGATGAATTTCAATTTATGAATGAGTTCAAAGTGCTCCCACAGTGGTTATATCTGTTCCTGTAAGTGCAAGGGGTCTACTGCATTCCTTTCTGCTGGGACTGTGGCTTTGTTATTTATTTTGGAGAGATGCCAATTTATAAGAGACATCATAAAAATACAAAAAAGACAAGAACAGTCAAAAACAAATTAAAAAAAATAAAAAGGTCTGAAAGGATGTTTGATATGGGCTTGACAGCTGGAGTAGGAAGTGAAGGCCACAAGTGGAAACTTATCCAAAATATTAAGGCAAAATCTTAATAGATACAGTAAGACAGAGACATGTAGTGAAGTCAGCATTTACATCTGCCAAATGGAGATATGAAAATTCATGTATCAAGGTCGCTTTGAGAGCCTGTGCAGTGGGAGAATACAGTTATAGAGATAGTGAGACTATCTCAGAAACATGATTGTCACTAAACTTGTAGGACTGTAACTGTCCACTAGGCTGGCACCATCACTACTAGAAATAACAGGGTAATTTTTTGCCTTCACTAAATGTCAGTATCCAGCAGGATGGAAGGAAGCCTGCTTCCCTCAAAATACCATGGAGAAAACAGCCATGAACATGATATAGCCGTAGACAGGCAAAATATAAAGTTTGCAGAGTACAGCACTTCTCTGGACACTCAGAGGTTTCTGTGAAGGAAAATGGTACTCAGCAGATTCACTCATCCCCTACTCAGAGGAACACGCAGGTTTCCTAGGTTTTGGTAAACATTACCTCACTCAGCCTGTAAGCTCAAAGTCACACCAAGAAGTGACACCATTCTTATGAAACCTGGACATCAACAAGGATTTGAAGCATTCTGTCTCTGTGGAACCAAAAAAAAAACAAAAACCAATAATCCAAAAAAACCCAAATTACTGATATGGCTAATATTGTGAAGGAAAATGTTTTTGCTTTGGCTGTTATAAAGCATAAAACAAGCATGAAGGTGAAAGCAAAACCAATTCATTTTTAAGCATTAAAAAAAAAAGATATTTTTAATGTTTAAAAATTAATGCTTTGTGGATTAAGCATTTGCGAGCTGGTGTAGAGTGTGTTGAGCAATGAGTCTTTTTGCAGAGCAGATCCTTGTTTTTCAATATCTCTGATATCCTTGAAAAACATACTAGCAACTTAGGATGCCTTCAACCTGAGAATCTTCAATCTTGTTTCTTCTCTTCTTTGTTTGTGCTTAACTCTGCCTTCTATTAAGACTGGGGAGAAAGAATCCATGGTGCTGGCTACTTCTCTGTGAGCTCAGGGCTTACGACTGCAATTTTGTGTGATTGTTTGTGTTTTTTTGGAGTGAACAATTTGAAAATAGGTATTATGTAACCTATGTTTATGAAATGGACAATTTTCTAACACACTAAAGAACACCTTGGTTCCCTATAGTTTGTAGAAAATTGATTGAGTGAGACCAGGATCCACCACCCTTGCCCTTACCACAAAATTCCTGATGGACTATAAGCCAGATGCTGCCTCATATTATCTCTGTGCCTATACCAACACTGTAAAAATGCAGCATTTATTTGTGAGATAGGCTTCTGTATATTTCAATGAACTCTTTCAAAACCTTGCTTCCTGATTCAGTCCCACTCCAAACCCTTAAAATATTTGAGGACTTACAGTTATGAATATGCATAGAATAATAAAATTATTTTAAAAATGGGTCCAAGACCAGGAACAACATGATGAACACAGAGTTTTAAGAGAACTTATCTTAAATACACAGAGAAAAAATGTGAAAAACGCAGTGAATGTTCAGCACAGCCTTCCTGATGTTCCTATCAAGTAGTAGCTGCTAACACTTCAACACATTTGTGTTTCGTCATTGTTTGTTGAATACATTAAAGGAACCCTGAAGGAAGAGAATTACTGCTCAAATGTTCTTATGCTTCTTTGGGAATTGTATTGTTTCACTGTCCCTGAAAGATTAACAAATACACCGATCTCCAAGGGCTTCATGGACTCAGAACTTCTGGCCAGTAAAGGGTTATGGAAAAATCTTTCCTGAAATAGATGCATTGAGGTACATATCCTGGCAGCATTTCAGCATCCTGAAATATGTCTGTTTCCCTGGCAATTTCAATCTCAGTGTCTTGTTTAAGTTTGATGTGGCAATTTTCTCTCCTGAAGAATTTCAGTGAGAACACTCTGGGCATCTCAGACAAGTCTCACTGGAAGTGGTGAGACTTTGCACAGAACCAAGACCAGCTCAATATTTTTACTTAGTACAGGATCATCACCTGTCCTTGCTATCTACAGGCTTCATGTCAAAATATCACTGAGCAGGGTCCCAGAAATTACAAGATTGATATTGGTCTGTATATGTAGTGAAATAGAGGTAAGTTTTTCCTTTATGCATGAGGTCTAACTGCTGCAATAAGGTAGCAGATGTATTTAAACCCTTCTTGTCCACAAAACAGCCATAATGGAAAGGCCTTGGTAGTAGCTGTTGGGTGATGCAGAGGGAGAAACTGGTTACGCAAGCTGGCCTAACAGTTCATGATAGCAAAATAAAAGGTGGGTCATGCAGATGCTTAAAGAACAGGGAAGATAAAAATGTCAAATCATTAACCTGATGTCATTCCACTTTATTTATTGCTAATGCAGAATTTAGTTATGAAGAAAAATTAGGTGTGGGGTTCTCAGCTTAAAAGAGACACGAACCCATCAGAGCAAGCCCCAAGGAAGCCACATCCCTGAGATGTTCCAAGAAATGCAGCTATTGGAGACAGGCTGAGAGAGTTGGGGCTTTATGGCCTGGAGAAGAGAAGGCTCCAAGGAGACCTTAAAGCCCCTTCCAGTTCCTAAAGATTGCTTATAAAAAAGATGGAAGGTGTTTTTCTACATAAGCACATAGTGATGGGAAAAAGGGAAGAGTTTAAAAGTGAACAAGAAGAGATTTTTAGCAGATGTTAGGAAGAAATTCTTCCCCCAGAGGGTGGTGAGTCTCTGGCACAGGTTGCCCGGAGAAGTTGTGGCTGCCCCATCTCTGGAGGTGTTGAGGACAGGTTAGAGGGGGCTTGGAGCCAGGTAGGATACTGGAAAGTGTCCCTGCCCATAGAATGGGGTTGGAATGTGATAAGCTTTAGAGTCACTTTCAATGCAAACCATTCCATGATTCTATGAAACAAGTACTCCCAGAATATGATTAACTTCACTGAAGAACCAAGCTGCTATACAGAGGTACCTCACTATCCATTTCCGATGCAAACAGTTGCCAGTGTGTGATATCCTCATTATCAGGATATTAGGTTATTCAGCTGGGAGGATGAGCATTGGCAGGGCAAATACTTTTTTCTTGTTTGGTTTGGGTTTTTTTTTGTCATTTATTTGGGGTTTTGCTTGTTTGTTTTTAGTGGGTTTTTTGTGTGTTGGTTTTCGTTTATTTTTTGGTCTTTTGTTTACAGGAAATTTCTTGTCCTTTTCATATTTATTTCCTTATGTCTTTCACTCTCTATTTCCGTCATGAGCTCTTTTGAGTTTCGCAGTAGTGTCTCACAAAGACCAGCCGAGAAGACAGTTGACTTTTCATACTCAAATATGTTCCCTAAATAAATTCACACTGGATTTGGTCTATAATGAACCAGTTAACTCCCTTAGATGGCAAATGCAGATATGAAACGGAGCTCCACCCTTCAGATCCCACAGGCTTGGGATCATATGGATGCAAGCAAGTCTATGTCATTTAGGCTAAGAACCAAGATACTATAAAAGATATAGATAACAAAGATGGTTCAGGCATAACCAGCCTTCCCCCGACTCAGTTGACTCTGGATTTTGGAGTCACGTGTGGTAGATCTTCTTCTTTCTGTTTGTGTGAAGAGAAGGAAGTAAGGAAGAGAAATAGATGAAGAAAATGTTGAAGAAAATTTCCTGATGTCAAGTGTTTTATACTTACCTGCTGCATCTTATTAAGTAATTGTGTTATTTTCTTGAATTGCTGCTACTAGCAGATTTATTTGGATGAAACAAACTCCAAGGTACTGTTATCAAGCAAGCAAATCCCCTCTTGTGGTGGTGTTTTTTTTTGTTTTTTTTTTTTTTTGTTTTTTTTTTTTTTTTTAAATTTTAATTTTAATTTTTATTAAAGATGGAACACATACAACTTTTAAACTTTAATGAGTTTGGGTCTATTCTAGGCGGGTTGATTTGTTATCCCAAATCCTTGTGCCATCATATTAATGACTGCTTGCATGAAGGGACACATCTCTGGCAATGTCAGCTCTGCAGTGATTGCTGTGAAATTAATCAGAGACTGCTGCCACAATGAGGACACTGTAGTCTGATGCATAAAGAAACTTATTAATGGTGCCCTGCATAATTTATGGGATTTAATTGTACTAATGTAGGTATAACATGTAAACAGTTTTCTTTCATTAAATCTATGAACTAGAATGTCACAAGAAACTAAGGGCTGGGATCTTTAATTTTTCCAGTTGTTGTTGAATTGGCCCATTTTAACATATATACAGAAGTAACTGATTTCCTGTAAAACCCTAAAAGCAGCCACCCCTAGGAGGAATATTTGCAAACATTCTGTTCTGTGGTATTTGCATTCTCATTATTCTTTACATGATTGAGGTTTAAAATCTCACAGGGACAAGCACTGTATAAACATCAGTGAAAGACAACTTCTACCCCAAACAGGTGACTTTTTATAAAGACAAAAAGTTTTCAAGAAAAGAAGACATTGTTATAAACAGATGCAGAAAAAATATTTATCCTGGTACCTTTCCTAGTTGACTATTTCTGTTGAATTTCTGAGCTCTTGGAGTTATACGTGTACTTAATTATGTGACCAAAATGGAAGATATATGGCTAGGACCACAATAAAGAGAAGAAACAGGAATTAAACTGGCCTCTGTTTAATCCCTAAAAATTTACTTTATGACTTTCTTTATAAGTGGTTTTGAAAGTAAGGTTTTAAAACACCAAGTTTAGATACAAATATGTGCAGCCATAAGCACCCTCCTGACCAGTTTTTTAAAGGAAAATAATTACTCCTAACCAAGAACACGTGTGCCAAATTTCAGCTTTACTTTAGTTTTTATGATTGTCGCTATGAACACCTGAATATAATGGTTTATAATGGCTCCTCTGACAGGCTGTTATAACTTCAATGGTACTAACAATACTACTATAATTAGTGACTTTTATATTGTATTAACAAATGCCAGAGTGTGCTACCAGTCTTCCAGATGACTTATCCAGGTTTTAATTAGTGTCTATCTTTCTTTTCTTTTCTTTGTAGAGACATCCACTTACTAAAATGACTCAATGCTTTGCACCATGTACAGGTCAAAATATCCACCTGTCAAGTGGATTTGGAGCTGCATGGAAGGAGGAAACGACTTGTAACATTTTATTAATGGAACAGATTGCATATTTCTCTAAATAGAAATGGGGGGAATTGTGTGACAGATGGATCAAAACCTTCCCGTTAATGAAAACCAACAGATGAGACAGACTTCTCTTATGACACTAGCTGGATAGCAAGATGCTGATTAACCAGACCTGAATGAATCTTTTACCCCTTGTCTTGGAGTGTTCATGAGACGCTTAAGTACAAGGAGATTTTTCTGTGTTATATCTTGCATCTGAGCAATATGGATATGGTGTGTGAGTATATACACATTTTCACTTATATACACGTATAAATATCAACACAGGCACACACATTAAAGTAGCATTCTAAAAGAATTTCAATTTCCATAAGGAATTGATTCATAATGTTTATGTTGCCTTTTACTAATACTGGAGTACACTGAGTGTCAATACACTTACGTATTAATAATATTGCCTAATTTAGTAGGACGTCCTACCTACTAGGCATTTAGAGCTTTTATTACAAGGCTATAAACTTCATGTTATTGAAAAGAATTTACCAGTTTTTGAAACATCATCTGTGGCACAGTTGCTATTGTACAACATGAGAAGAGCACTCATGTACAGTCAATCTGGAATAGCAGGATTCCTTTAAATGCGTTGTTAGCCACACATTAATCATTACAGTTTTCATCCCACTAAGAGTTACACAGTACTTCATCTACTGGATGTCATTACTAAGACATGGAAATGCCACTCTTCACTGTTGTCTCCACGAGTGCAGGAATACATGTTCAAACAAATACCACAGATTTCAAAGGCACTGCTTCCATGGCCTAATGATAAAGGATGCTTTTAGTTGTTTGGGGTTTTTTTTTTTCAATTTTTAAAAAAACTTTTTAAGTGTAAAATGCTGATTTCATGTGTGAAAAGCTAGCTGTCTTTTACTCATGAAAGAGCACATCAAGGCTTTTGTTGTCACTTAAATAGGAGAAGCTCAAAGAAGCTGCTGATGCAATAATGTACATTAAGAAAGCAATTGTGAATGGAGGACAGACACAAATTCCCCAGCCTCCAGGAGGAGTCTAGCAGATGAATCTGAGCATGAGGATTGATCCCTAGGTGTGTTCCCAGGAAGAGCAATAGAAGTGATAAAGGCACTGAAACAGTTCTCACGCTCTGCACTGGAAGATGAATTACATGCATAATGTATGCTTTTAGCACAGTCAAGTTAAGGGCTTGACACTTTGTAAGGAACCAATATCTTGTGGCACAGAAGTTGTATTTGTTCCTCCTGGTCCTAAAATCTCCACATGTAGCATTTAGTCCTAAAGAACTACTCTTATGGGACACGTGTTTCTATTTCTGTAACAGAGAGAAGATGGTGAAGGAAAGCGGTTCATTGTCAACCTGAGGGTTCACAGGGCAATTTTCATAAATACAAATCAGTACCAGGAAGGCTTTAACAGTTTTACTCTTTAGCTGGCCATAGTAGAGCTCTTTAGAGGAGATGTGATAGAGGATTTATTAGACCCAGTAAGTATTACCATGTTCAAAGATGCTCCCATGACTCACAAAATGCTGTGCTACCTTCAGTAATATTTGGGACTTTGCAGAATACTGCAAGACAATATCCATTTGCAGGATCATGAATTTCATCTCAAACTATCTTTGTGTTAAGTTCTCTCACAGTGAAGTAAGATTTTGCAATATCTGGTTACAAGGCAATTCCTGGGACAAAAAAAAGTTAACCTGATTGAAAATTGCAGATACATTAACAGGCACTAGCACAGCAATAACTCTTTACTACACTCTAAATTGTGTGAAGTAGTTTATGACCTCTAGGCTTTTTCCTCTCCTTTTAACTTTGCAATGCTTAATAAAAATTATACTCAAACTGCTACACTGCCTTAGAAAATAAGAAATTAATTATGAACACCCCATTTAATGCTGGAGGAGTACAGTGTCCACAGTTTCTTTAAAGCATCAGACAGGTAATTTCACTGCTGACAATTGAACAGTTATACACAACACATCTAAATATGTTCAGTCAATGAATCCTTGGAGTGTTTCTGCTTCATTAGCTGTTTACATGGTGACCTTAGTAGAAAGGCTTTAGCCTGATGAAATACCTGCTTTGCATACTGCCTCAAGCAACAGCAGAATATCTGTTCCTGATTGTTCATGATAAACTCAAAATTTAGGAGTAACTCATCAGCTTGCCCAATACTGCTCCATCAGCTCTTGCCGTGTTAACCTCTTTACAGCTTTTGAAAGGCTGTAATAGACAACAATAATGTGCCCATCTCCTATGCCCTCCATTTTCCATAAAGCCAGTCAGGTATTTTCACTGATGTTTCATGAGCATATTTAAAGTACTCTGAATCCTGGACTTCGCGTTTGAGTGAGATAACTATTTCACTTGTTTTAATGATGCTATTATTTGTGTCATGAATCACAATGTAAAGGAAACCCATGATATTTAAATTTTATGGCACTGTCTTCCAAAGTAACGACTTTCTAACTCAGCACAACGTGAAGAGGAACAATTTGCCTTACATGAACTGCTATTTGGTTGACAAAAATAACCCCCAGAAGAACACTGACTATACACATTATTACTTGGATATCCCACCATGGAGCTGTGCAGAGCAAATAACACTCACTCATCTTCGGTTCATATATAGAAATCTGGATAAATAAATGACATAAGTCTAAATTTCATGATAAGAAATAGCATTTGATAGATGCATTCCAGCTACCATGTAACTCACTGTAAGTCAGAAATCCTTCACAATATTGCAGTGGCTTTATTCTGCAATCAAAAGCATAATGTATCTTTTTGTTGATGAGATTAATCTTTCATGCTCTCAGAACACAATAATGGCATAATAATTAAGCCTATGTAGTTGGAAAATGCTGTCTCTTTCTCTTTTCCATTCAACTTTCATTTACTACCTATTGAGGGTAAAAGTGATCTCTGTCTATATGTCCAGATTATATATAAGATTATATAGGAAATTTTAATCCCACATTCTCTGGAGGTAAGGAAAACCTTGCTTTTGGCAGGCTTTATTAAATATACTTATTTATCTGAGAAAATGAATTAATGCTCTCACTCAATACTTAACTTCATGTCAAGCTGCTCACTGCGTCCTGCAAATTTTTATCCATTTCCCTTGAGATACTCTTGCTGTGTTAGTAGAGAAATTATGGGTTGTAACTGGAGAAGGAGGTGTACTTTAGTCCTCTGCAAGGATACCTTTACTCCCTGGAGGACAGTTCTAGTGATGTGTGTTGTCTGCTATTAAAAGCCTTGACTAAGGGTCTTCGGCTGCTTTATAAAATGCAGCTTTGATACTGAGCAGGAAGATGTACAGCAAAGCCAAATCACAAGGATTCTGTGGCCATATGCGCAACATGGATTTTGCAGTCCCCTGCACGGACACAGGGTCCTGGCTCAGAGGTCTCTTTGGCAGTCCTGCAGTGGGTCTGCAGCAATGCACTCATTGAAAGCTCCTCTTTGGTGGAAGAGTCTATTTTCCCCATCAAGGATCATATTTCTGTGGAAATCCACAACTCTGACAACTTCTAACACCACAGTTCCCTGCAGTACTTCCAGCACTGTAGCTGTTCAGGCTGTTAAAAGGAGGCTTTGCAATCCAGGATAAGAGACTCAAGATGTGAAGTTGGACCAGATCTTCTGATGGTGGGAACTGACACGGTTCCATTTATTTTGATTTGGTAACATCCCCCACTGCTGTCTGAGGGATGAGCCATGAAATAATAAAACTTGGAATTTATTTTAGGAATATCTTCATTTTGCCTGCTACATTCCCTTCATATTTTGAAAAGAAAACCCATGGAGGGAAGGAATTTATGTTGTATAAACTTGCTTTAATA
>WEIU01005338.1:48650-65699 GCA_013389925.1 Aegithalos caudatus | reverse complement strand
AAAGCCCCCCAACCCCCCCCCCCCCCCACCAACCAACCAAACAAGAAAAATGATATCCATAAAGCTGCCCAAATCCCAAACAAACCAACTTCAACTCTATCTTCTTAAAATTATTTATCCAGAAACTTACGAGAAATGTGTGACTTAAGTCTTGGGAATGTATACAATATCAAGGTGAAAATAACATTTAATTACCCAAATGCTCTCTTTAATTATAATGCAGAATAATGTAGGTTTCCATAAACACTCCATCTTTCATTTCAATAAATATTTGAGGGAAGAAAGAAAATATCAGTCAGAGTTATTCTGAGGATACAATTTATAAGGTCCTCTGTTGTAGCTTTTCAGTAGGTGAATTAGATATGCTGCAACCTGACCCTTTTGTAAGTCTAGAAAATACTAATAACATTATTTGGCATGACATTTCCATGCCTGTTGATTTGCTTCCATAGAAGTGTGGATTCTTTGCAGGATTGTAATAATGTATGGATCCTGACCAGCCCCTGCTCTGAGATCTGATTCAGGGTCTTTATTCAGGTTAAGTAATACTTTATACATCAAAAGTGAATTGCAAAAAGATAGGAAACCCCGTTGTTTCAACACAGAGTCCATAGGTCTCCAGAAAAGATTAAAAACTTTCTCCACTGCTATTTTTTCACATCTCTCAGGTTTTTTATGCCTTGAATGACATCATATGTTAGGAGAGGGAACCCCAGTTTGAATTTCAGGCAGATAAAAGCAAATGACTCAATTATTGCTAGTCAAATTTGAAGTTTTCTAGGATAGGGACATCCATTTTTATTCTATTCTTGCACAGTGGCTCTCAGACTTCCATTCTGGCTTTCAGTAATGAGGTAAGTTGAGAATTATAAGGGGAAATAGAAATCTCTCCTCATGTTTCAGTACATAACCTACCTGTCCATCTGGTCCACAGTTTGAACCAATTTTAAGTGATAACCCAAATTATTCTGCTCTCTCAAACATCTGCTGGTACTGAGAAAAAGTTCTTTCTGTGGAACTCCCTTGATTTTGATGGGCTTTTGGCAGGTATAAACCTGGCCCTGTATGCCTAACCTATGACTTAGACAAGCTGCAAAATTACAGAATTGAATAAATTTCCTTTGCAAACTGTGCAATTATCTGCTCATTTAATTCTATCCTTTGATTATTATTTTGTGAGTAAGGACACAGTTTGCTGCAGATATACTGTCTTTGTAACACTGAGTCTGCAGCAGCACTGAAAAGAAAGGGGGAAGGAGCAGGGTCACAGAGAGGACAAAAGGAAAAAATAGCTGTCTAAATCATATATCATTAAAGTGATGCTCATTGAATTACCTCTCTTAGGGCCTGTCAAAACATATGGTGCCCTTGCAATATGATGTGAATTAAACGCCTTCTGGCCCCTGAAATATTGTTTTCAAGGCCAAATGTGTATTTTCACAGTTTCTCTGTAGTAACTACTAAGAAACACTTGAAACACACTGATTGACTCCAATGACTAACAAAAACAACTCAGGAATACAATGTGAGCAATGTGTGGCAACAGGATTTCAAGGGGAAAAAAGAAGATGTGGGTACTTGCAGGACTTTAGTGATGGTCACTGACAGCTCCATCTACTGAGAAATTGCTCAACATGACTTAAAGATGTCCCTGGGAGAGAAAATGTAAATGTTGTAGATTCATAGAATGATTTGGTTTAGAAGGGAAATTAAAGACTATCTCATTCCAACTCCCTGCCATGGGCAGGGACACCTTTCACTACATCAGATTCCTGAACAGTTGCTGGATCAACATCAATAGTATTAACTGTCTTAATCCCTTTAGTAATTGTAATCTTATTTTTCCTCCATCAGCAGGAAAGACCTGCTATCTTTTTGGGAGGCCCCATGTGGACACCAAAGGGCCCTGAACAGTGCTTGTTATCAGAGGGGAGACACTGCTTTCTCACAGATAGCAAGAGATAGGAGGAGAGAAAAAGGTCCCAAGTTTCACCAGGGCAGTTTGTACAGGATACTGGGAAAAACACCTTCCTTGGAAGCGTGTTCAGGCACTGGCTGTAGTTCAGGGCAGTGGTGGGCTTACTGTCTGCGGAAGTGTTTATAAAATGTGTGGGTTGCTCTTGGACACATGGTTTATTGGTGGACCAGGCAGTGCTGTGATAAGAGTTGAATTCCATGACCTCACAGCAATTCCTTTCCAGCAATTGTGTGATGGTATGATTCCATGATCCCATCTACTTGAGGATGTGAGCTCTTTGAGTCCTACAGCCACTGCCTTAGCAGCCATCACAGCACCACAACACCACAACAACTCCATGAAGTCTGGTTTCCTCCCAGCCACTCAGGCCATTGAGTACCAGAGGAATGGCCTTTTCCTCTTGTTTCCCACCGAATTTTGAGTATGACTAATTCTGACAACCATAAATTTTGCCTGTATTCATTGCTGGTTTATATGGGGAAGTCGGTTGGTTGTGACCAGAATGCCACACCTATTCTGCATAACTAGAAACAACTAGTACTTCCTTATTTTAAAAATTCATCAGCTCTGTCCATCAAGAGGCACAGTGGTTTCTTAATTATGGGGAGGCTGCAAGGATGTGTCCAGAAATTAGTGTCTGCAGAACCAGGACAAATATAGTTAATAAGTAAAGAGGTAGAATCCCACATAAAATGATGTGCTGTCAAAAATATGATTTTGTGGAGAAAAATGGTACCATTATTTATCTTAGACATGAATATTTTCATGGGGAGCTGGAGGGTGATCTCACTGCTAAATTCAGGTATTCAAAATTCATAATAAATATGTCTCTTCAAAGCATTCACATTTCAAACATTTTACTTTAGATTTTTAAGTTTTTGGGCCTGCATTTCACATATCTATTATGCATGTCAGCTTTTCTCAAGATGATATTGACTCAAATTTTTTTTTTTTTTTTTCTTAATCTACTTCTCTTCCTGTTTTTTAGTGAAAGTTGCAGAGGATAATATTTTTCTCAATCTTGAAAACACAGTTTTGAAGAAAATAAAAATATTGTGATGCTTATGTTAAAGTCAATATCTCATTTATTCTTGTTAATCATAACACCTTCATGATTTCCAAAATAAGGATAGTTTTTCATGCCAGAATCATGGGATGAAAATCCATGTGTCACCATTATGTAGAGAGGCTGCCTAAGAATTCTGTAAATCAGAATTATTATCTTTGATTCCTTAAGAAAGCTTAACTGAAAAATAGAGAGATGACATGACTCTCCTTAGACAATATAGTGTCAGTTACAGAAAAAGATACAAAGCTCAAATCAGTTGAATTCTAGTACTTTTCTCAATTCAAAATACCCCAAATACCCAAGGGTCCGCTAGATGCACCAAGACATTACAATATTCTTTTTTAGTCATTTATTTTTCTTAGCAATACTTTAGGTTTGTTTTTTCTTTGTTTGTTTGCTCTTGTGTTTAGTGGTTTGTTTGTGTTTTTTGTTTTTTTTTTTTTTTTTTTTTTTTTTTTTTTTTTTTTTTTTTTTTTTTTTTTTTTTTTGTTTTTTTTTTTTTTTTTTTTTTTTTTTTTTTGTTTTGTTTTTTTTCCCTTTCCATCAAAGCTAGACTCTATGTTTTAAGAAATGAGGAGCAATACTGACATCTTACGTATTTGGTGAGTCGTGCAAAGGTCGTGTTCAGGTCATGAAGGAAACATGACAGGACCAGGTCTCCTAGCACTTCTGAAGAAAATCTTTACTGTATACCACAACATCAGGGCACACACGGAGTGGAGTCCACAAGAGAGAAGACTGATAATTTTTTTACCCTGATTTTTTTTATGCTTTCATAATATCCCTCTAGTGGCTGGCAGCATCTTCAACACATAATGGCTTTCCTTAAATTCATCACCCTTATATTTAGTAGTTACTAAAGGCAATTGAGACTGTGTTCAGCATTTAAGAACAATACCTGTAAGTAACTTTCTTATTAATGAACAGTTGCCCTTATTTTATGGTCCAGAAGGTAATCTGTGTAAAACCTCTTATCTATTTGAATTTTGGTAATATGAGTTCTACATCAGTTTTGTAGTGGAAGATGCCTTTTTTTGCATGAAGAGCATGAGACTTCAGCACAGGTATCTCTCAGGGGAACCCATGACTATGTATAGCTAGAAAAAAAACCAAACTGGATAGTGGATGGCTACTAGGAACCCAGTTCTGCATTAGTCCCTGGTGCCCTCGTGCTTCCTGTAGCCTTGATGCCAGCCCACAAATCTGTCTTGGGAAGACCAAGGAAGAAGATTTCTTGGTATCCAGACCTTCAGCAAAGCCAGGCCTTGGTGCCTCCAGTCTTACTGGGTGTAAAGCACAACAGCTGGTTCTGACCCTTGTCCCAGGTCATAGACAAAGTGGCAGCAAACCAGGGAAGGAAGAGCACACATGTTCTGGCACCTGCTTTGCCATTCCAGCCACTGTTCCTCACTGCTTCCTAAACAAAATGGTATTGCCTAGTTTTGGAAGGTAAGAGGCTAACCTTCCTTGGTGGGAAACAATTTTTGAAGTGTTGACCATAAGTGAGTCCTGGCTAGTTCCTGTAAGTACAGCAGCAAAAATCTTACGTTTTCATCCAGAATGCCTGGGGTGTGTTGAGCTGGTATCTCACCTCTCTTGTCTTCATGCTGTGATCAGAAAGAGTGCTTGATTTTTCCATCTTCTGTAACTCTTTGTTATTTATTAGTGATTTCGAGATGCTGAGCGCTTCTGTGAGAGGCTAAGCACCCTGAAGTTTCAGTGATTGCCAATTAGAGGTGTGCAGCACCCTTCAAAACTGTGATTCATGAGAGCAATTGTGTTGAAAGGGAAAAGAAGTCTTGTCCTGTTAATTACAGGTTCAATTAAAGCACAACCCAAATCCAGAGTAAAACTCAAGAGGAAACTCAATGCACAGTACATTTGAAATGTATGACACAAATAGGTCTTTTTAATAGTTTGAAGGTTAACACGTTCATTAGGTTGCATCAGTTCATTATGTAGTTGTTCCTGTTCCTGCAGTATGATATGTAGCAATCAACAGGAGCATTTCAGGGAAAAAATGAAAGGAAAAAAAATGACATTAATTGTGGAGCATGAACAGTTAAAAAGATGAACTGGACAGAAAGTTAATTTTTTCAGACATGGTAGGTAGGCTTATTTCATCAAGGCAAAAAGAAAAAAAATGGAAATGCAAATAAAATAGTAAAGCAAGATGGCTTAGAAGACACAGAGATGTAAATTTGGGTTGACAATGTTTATGATGACCACAGCTTTCTTGTTTTTCTCCTTTACCCTAACATAATTGCTTTTGACTGGGCAAATCATGTTTTTCTTGTTGTAATGTCATTGCGATTTATGATTTCATAAGGCACTTGAAAAGATTTTTTGTTTTTATACACTTTGCATTTCATTTTAATGCCATCTAAGGAAATTGCATACCTAAAGCTGTACGTGTTACTTTTTATTAAACACCAAATGGTATAATCCCTTTTTTTCCCTCCCCTGTTTCTTGATTACAATCAAGATGTGTTTTAGATTTTATTACAGAATTACTTTCCTACTCAATTAGAGCCTTAAGGTTAATTTCCGCTTATACTTCGCACTAAATGTCAAGCTTAATGCAGATTTTATATAAATATAAAGGAATGCCCATCCAAAGAGGTTACACAAAGCTTTGTGGGAAGATTTACACATAGCACCAAAAAAATTATTTCTGATCTGGCATGTAAGAAATGACACAAGACTGCATGAAGTACGTTGGGAGTTTCATAAAAATTTCAACTGAGTTGTACTCAGGTACTGTGACAGTAGTAGAAAATATTACCATAAAAATATGATATATAGACAAAATGTAGTTGAGGACTGATCTCCCAGCGCCCAGTCTGTATGGAATTCTCCTACTGTGGGAATACTATTTTATTGAAGCCTTCCTCCCCCGTGTCATGGCTCCCTGCACAAAAAGGAAGTATCCTGAGGATTCCTCTTGGAGAATCAAAAGGAGTCAAAGGTCCCTGTTGCTCCCATAAATTTGGATAATTATTATCTCTCCCACTTACTTGTATTAAAAGTTTGATTATTTCTAAAATAAAAAGACATTTTAGGCTCAAGGGTCTAAGAAAGAAAAAATGTAAGCTTACAATGTAAAAATTTCTCATTAATGTTTTAGTAATTAATTATTTATTCTAGAAATTATAGCAGAATGTAAATAAGAAAACACTGATGTTACAGTCATTTTCTGAGAACAAAGGCTTTGCCATATCCAAAATCTTACAGATTTGTGAAGTGAATTTGTAACACCTCATGACAACACAAGGTATTATCTCATGGAGGGTTTTGTATGGAAACTTCCAAATAGATGGATAGTTCTGGTTAGAAAATCCATTTCTTTCTCTTCAGAAGATAATTCTTTTATGTCTTCTTTGACTTCTCCTGCAGAAATCTTTTTTCATTCTCCTTTTCTTCTCCCTCCCTCCCAGACAAGGAAACAGAGAAAAAAAAAAAAATTCCAACAGTTTTCATTTAAAGTTTAGTGAGGTCTACTCATGAGGGCAAAAAATGCTGCAATTGATATCTCTCTACATTTTTAATATTTTCACTCTGTTTTGGGGCATTATTAATAGAGAGACGCTCTCAATGTCTGTAACATGAAGGGAATTTTTGCCTTGCCTTTTTGAAAGGACATGAGAAGCTAATGTGCAAGACAGGTACTGAGGGATTAAGGTGCCAGCATGCAAGATTAAAACATATAAATGAAAAAAATTACCACTGGGTTAATAAGCTATTAATGTATATCTTTATCTATTGCAAGCAAAAGGTTGTGTAATAAAAAAGAATATGCACACATAACTCTACATAAATATATACACATAAAGTTATAAAATAATAATTTATATGTGAAACCCAATGGGAAACCAGCCAAGATATTCAGATTTAACTGACAAACAGTAGCTGCAAAGCTTCTGATATATACCTTAGGGGCAACATTTTAGAAAAAAGATAATAAGAAGATATTATAGTAATATTAATAAAGTTTTATTTCCAAAGGGAAAATATGATCAAGTACTTTGCTTTCTAGGCTGCCCTTTTTTCTTTTTAAAATTTCTGTTAAAGTTGGAAACAAAATTATACTAATTTAACCAGTTGCTCCTTTTTAATATAATCCTTTTGAATTATACATAAAAAAATAAGGGGTGGTGAGCAATGAGGTTAACAGAGCCATACTCCTCAGATGATATGTGATAAACAAGGCTCAATGCCAAACATTTTTAGCCAAGTCAAGTCAGTCTATTCATGTTCATGTACCATAAAATTTACTTTTACAAGGGTAACTATAATATTTGCATTTGAAAGGAACACAAGAAACCCTAAAATCTTTTCATATATCCTGAGTACTTTTATAGTAATATATAAAATGAGAATGTGAATTCTAACTTTATATAAATCTTGGCTTCATAGCTGATGAAATTTTATAATGGATTACATATTCTCAGGAGACTAAGGAAGCCAGAATCTGTTTCTTTTTGTTAGCAACACCCTATTGAAGGGCAGCCCTCCAAGGTCTTAGACCAAGGACCAAATTTTACAAAATCGCTGAATAAACTGAGTTGGAAGGCATCCTCAAGGAAGTTGGAAGGGATAGTTGAGTCCAACTCCTAGCTCTCCACAGGATTATGCCTCATAGTGACACTCTGTGCCCAAGGGTATTTACCCAAACTTTGGAGCTTTCTCTCTTGACTTTATCTTCAATTAATCAAGAGTAATGGAAGGCTTGAATTTATTTCAGGTCTGATAATTTTCATCATGTAAGAAGCTTCTTTCTCATCAAGAAGTCCAGGCTACTTGAGGTATCACTGGATGGTCAGATGAAAACTGGTTGGAAAACTTATTTAAAATGCTGTTAACTAGATATGTATCTACTTTTGTCTTCTCTTCTCCCTCTTTCTCTTGTTCTCCCTAACTTCAGTCCAGGAGGAAAGATCCTGAAGTCAAGTAATTATGAACTGGGGAAGGAAGAGAATTTTTTTTAAGGTGGGTTAAGCATTTGTAATACTATACATTATTAAAATTTGATTTTCTGGGTCTCTTTGTTTTAACTGGTATTTCAATTTCAGGGAAAAAAACAGAGAAATTGAAATTTAAGACAAATAAATAATTGCTTATACTAGGAATTTTCTGAATGAAACTNTTTTGGTACAAAATTTTGATTTAGGTCTACACAAGAAAACAAAAACCCATTGTTTTTTAAAAATGTCATAATCTGATCTAATGTGTAAGTTTCCCATTCCCCACAGTTTTTCTTTGGGTGCCTAAAATCTTCAGCTAAGTAGAAATTTCATCTGCATCACAAAATTTAAATGACTGTGTGCTTGATGAGCATATTAACTCTGAAATCTACAAGGCATATTGGTAAACTTGATAATGAAGCATTAAAATTAGGGTAGTCAAGATGTTCCTGAATCCAGAAAAAAATATGTAAGACACCTTGAAAGAATATTAGTATAGTTATTACCAAACAGAAATGGGCAATTATCTGAATATTCAGAGATTGCAGAGATCTAAAGTGCGTTTAACATGAGGACAGAGAATTTGGAATTGGAGAGCTCAGTAGATTGTATAGTCCTCTTCCACTTACACAGCATGTGTCAGTGATGCCCATGGGGAAAGCTGTGCATCATCAGGAATGTCAGACTAATATCTCCAGATTACAATCTTAGTTGTTGATATTCTGTCAACTCTCCATTCTTCTTTTGTTGTGTAGAGTCCAAAGTTAAATAAAATATTTCACTTTAATACTCCAGAAATTTAGAATAGATCAGAAAAATTATTTATATTGCAGATGTAATTTTTCTTTGTATGTTAAGAAATCATATGCCACAATGACAATATCAAGAATTTTTATCCTCAATAGCTCTCAGTTCCTTTTTAGCAGAGATAATTCCCTGCTGGCTATTTCCTGATCTTGAGCTGAGCAGTTCAATATTTCCACCTGCAAATAGAAATTCACATTAACAACCTTTACAAAGAAAATGTTTTTAGCTTTTTGGTGTCATTCTCACTGAGCAGCAGAAAATGTTGTGCCTTGATCAGAGTTCTCAATGCAAATACACCTTCATACATGCAGACATATGAACCTGTCTGGTCCTATCCAATACTGGTTCGCTGGTCATTGACACCTTCCATGAGTCAGTCAAATTCCTCTCTACACACTTCCTGGCTTGGTTTGGAAAGACAGGTGTCTGCCAAGGAAATCTGGAGTTTCCCTTGAAATGGAGAATGTAAACCCACTTCCTCTGAATTATTATAATTTTACAATTAGGGGTTTTCAGGCAAAGATATGGGAACGGGAATAACAGTCCTTTACTAGGAATATTTAAAATAAAAATGTAGTTGTGCAAAAAACCGACCAACCAACCAACCAATCAAAAAATCCTGGAAACCCTGACATAGTCAGAATANTTTTATCCAGGTAGGAATGCTTGGTTCCTCCCACTGGTGTAGCATCTCACAATGGGATTATGTAATTTTATCAGTCATGTGGTGAGCCTTGATGGCTCATTAACAGCAGATATGCTCCTGGAGGGAGGAGGGGTTGTGGAAGAGATAAGGACACTTCCCCACCTGGTTTTAACAGCTGGCCCATTAACAGAAGGCACCCATCCCCTTCCCCCTGGAGTTATGAGGAATGGGATATACAAGAGACAAAGAAAACACCTCCTCAACCAGTTTCAACAGATGGAAAATACAATACACATTTTTGATTACATATTGCAACCCAAGATACTTCCTGTGCAATTAATTTATCATTCCCAGCTCCCTACATACTAAACTCCTAAAAGGAGGTAATACAGATCTCCTGGAGGAAATGCATACAGAGAGGTGGATGACAGTTTCTTTGATAGCATTCATTTTTATATTCAAGGCAAGGAGAATATCCTGTAATTGTAGTTTTTCTTCAGAAAAATTAGTCCATTTACTTTCCTCTGGCGATTGAAACAAGAGTAATGGAATTCCTGTTGTCTTATTTGCTTGTGTGTACACATTTAAACACAAACCATATTTTGGCTGCTTTGCTGCTGTGCTACCACACTTACAGGTGATAAGCATGTCACATCAGCTGCTTCTCTGAGGCCAGGGAAGCTCACTTACACAGAAGAAGAATAATCACTATTTAGAGAAGACCATCAATTGTTCATTCAACTGCTAGTACACAGACTACTCTGAGACAAAATCTGAAAAAATAAAATATGTAAATGAAGAGATCACTCTTGTAATATTTTACAATATTATATTACAATATTTTAGTCTATATTGTATTTTTCATTGCAAGGAACCCCAAATGACTTCAAAACCAACAAATACCAGAGAGGAGTGTCTAAATTTAAATATGGTGTGACTGCTCATAAGGGATGTTTTTATCACTGATTTTTGAGCAAACACCCTTACCTTCATTTACTCTAAATTATTGTGTACATCAAGAAGAACACAAAGCACGAGTTTTCTTTTACTTACAGTTAGCATAAATGTCTAAACAAGACTGTTTGGACCTTCACAGATGCCAGCCATCTGTTAGGTAGCTCCCATGACCATCAGGACACGGTCAAAGGGTTGCACTTTCTATAAAAAAGAAATCTTCCCTATTAGCATTATATAAACTGGGGTTCATTGTTTTATGCAGAGACAGGACAAAAGTGTAGGAAATATTAATTTAGTTCAACAAGGGCAAGTGCTGGATTCTGCACCTGGGATGGGACAATTCTGGATGTATGGACAGACTGGGGGATGAGATGATGGAAAGCAGTGCCATGGAAAGGGACCTGGGGGTGCTGGTCAGTAGCAAACTGAACATCAGCCAGCAGTGCCCTGGATCCCAAAAGGGACATCCCTCTCCTGGGGGCATCAGGCCCAGCACTGCCAGCCAGGCAAGGGAGGGGATTGTCCTGCTCTGCTCTGAGCTGGGGCAGCCTCACCTAGAATACTGTGAGCAATTTTGGGTGCCTCAATATAAGAAAGGTCTTAAGCCACTAGAGAGGGTCCAAAGGAGGGCTGTGAGGATGGTGAAGGTCCTTGTGGGGAAGCGTGTGAGGAGTGGCTGAGGGCACTGGGTCTGTTCAGCTGGGGAAGAGGAGACTGAGGGGAGACCTCAGTGCAGTGACAGCTTCCTTGTGAGGGAAGAGGAGGGGCAGGCACTGATCCCTGCTCTGTGGTGACAGCAACAGGACCCCATGGAATGGGCTGAATTTGTGTCAGGGGAGCTTTAGGTTGTATATCAGGAAAAGGTTCTTCCCCCAGAGGGTATTTGGGCATTGGAACAGCTCCCCAGAGAATGGGTATAGCATCAATCCTATCAGAGTTTCAGGAGTGTTTGGATAATGCTCTCAGGGACATGGTGGGATTGTTAGGGTGTCCTGTGAAGTGCCAGCAGTTGTACACATTGATCCCTGTGGGTCCCTTACAACTCAGAATATTCTGTGAAATCTGAGTGCATTGTGCTGTTCTGACCTGGGATTCCTTCACAGAAACTCTCAGTGGTTCCTTTTCCTTTTGTCTCACCTTCTGTTGTAATTTATTTGCAGAGGAAATTATTTCTGGTAAAAACTCTGAAGGAGAGAAGCCACTTGACAGGATTCTAACACAGTCAATTACTGTTGCTCTTAAATAAATTGTAGGTTTGTAGGTTGTTACGGTGACATTTTAATGAAATAATATTTTGTACAGGAAGAAATTCAGAAAAAAAAATGAGGAACAAACAGTCCAGTAAAACTAAGGATATTAAAAAAAACCAAACTGTCTTCCTCTTCATTGAAGATATAGAAAAGAATTTGAACATGATAAATATTGTGAAGAGGGTTGATACAATATTTATGTGCAGATGGAGTAATCATAAGAAAAATTATGTCTTTGATCAATCAAGAAATTTTTCTCTGAATGGGGCAATCACAAACTATTATTGGCAAACAGGCACATCTAATAGTAATGGGAAAAGACACAAAGCAAAATTCCTCTTAACTAAAGGAAAAAAATCTTTCATGTAAAAATCTTGGTAGTTGAATACATCTCACAGGAGGAGTCATAGAACATTTTCTTTGGATCCTTAAAATAAAACAGTCTCAGCACAGGCTGTATATGCCAAGCTCCAGGAACTACTCTATTATTTGTCATCACTGATCCACAGTACCTGCACTAAAATTAACAAAGAGCTTTTTAAAAAGGAGAATTTTTCAAAAATGGCAAATGTTCAGCAAGTTTTTGCTTATATAATTGCAATCATAAAGTTCTGGTTCCCAGGAAGGGCCTGTAAACTGAAAAGGAGGCATACAATATTAGCACTCTGAGATCAAGATTTCTTCCTGGTGATACTTTTGTACACACTCCTATGGCTTCCCAATTCTGGGAGTGGAAGTTATTTCCCTGTGGAAACCATATTGTCTCTGCCGGCTCATCAAATAACACAGATTCTCTTGAATTGTCTCTGAAAAATGTAACATTTCAGCTATTGTTTTTCATACAGAGCTACCTTTCAAAGCATCAAGAAGTTTCATTTTGTGTGCTAGGAAAAATGTTGAGAAAATATAACTCTCGTTAATGAAATTAGCAAGTACTAGTTAGAGCACCCTGCTTCCTTTTATGTGGTAATTCACCTGGATTGAACAAAATAGTCAGTAAATAAAGAAATTTGAAAAGCTGAGCTAGCAAAAAGAAGCAGGAAAATAAGAGTATAACAATCTTGGAATGAATATAATGTGATTTTAGCAAAGAGAAGAATAACAATGAAAGAAACGAAACAGGCTGGTTTCTGTCAGGTCTATTCTCCTACATTTACTAAGCTTGCATAATATAGCTTATATTAAAGTAACTCCTTTGCTTCTAATTGTACAGCAGATACTGCATTTGGGAAAATAACTTATTGTTACCTGGGTTTGGATCCATACATGTTGTACCTCAGGATTAAGTTTATTCAGTAACAGGCTGTACAGATTCCTTCATAAAATCATACTTAAGATTTTTGATAATTAGCTCTTCACTGTGTCATTCAGCAGTCTTTTTAGTCCAAGAACTACCATACCCGGGAGTGGAATCCAGCATTTCCACTAAGGCACCTAGAGAAAAGCGAGAGCTAAAGGGAGGGATACAAGCTAACTCCATTCAGGTAACTAGTCATGATGGGGAAGATAAGTTGAATTTTAATGCAAAAGCGAGCTTTATCTACTTGCAATCCAAAGATCTTGGGCAACATTTTGAACACTTCCTTTTACAAGGGTCACACATTTTTCTCTTCTGTTTGAATAGTCCCCAGAATCCCAGATCATGCCCTCTTTTAATTAATAGTTGTATAGTAAGAGTTAGCAACTGTGTCTTGATAAGGAGAAGCCTAAAACAGAGATGTCATCTACCTCAGGCATGCCCTAAACGTCAGGGTATAAAATTTTCTTGAGTACTCCAGTTTATATTTTTTTTTTCCTCCCCTGAAGCTGATCAGGACAGAGTGTGTTGGACCACAAAACCTGAACAAGGAGGGATTTGGGTCTGGTGTTCAGTGACCCTCTTTTTTACTATTGTTTCCTCAGCTGGTTTCAAATTAAAAGGCTATATGTGACATTTTCAAAAAGAATTGGACAAATAAAATAAAATAAAATAAAATAAAATAAAATAAAATAAAATAAAATAAAATAAAATAAAATTACAAAAGGCTCAGTAATGACCCCAATGCCTCTGACATTAGATTGCAGCTGAGTAGAGGTGTTCAGATGGATTGGTTTGGATTTAGGCAACTAAATTCCACACTTTTTCTTAACTAGATTCTGACATTTAAACTGGTTTTAGTTCTAGTGCCTAATCACAATTCTATGACATATCCACACATAAACTGGATGATAAATCCAGTTTCTAGCTTTTGGATTTTAAGATCAATTAAGGAAACATGATTATGTTCTTGATAGGTAATTCAGTTATTTTCAAGAGCAGTACTCATATTGTGCACATTTTTGCTTGGGAATTATCTGAAAAAGAAACTTCATTACTGTATGCACAATTTGTTAACCAGTTAATTAGTGTGAGCACCCCTTTTTCATCACATATTGGGTCAGATATTACTTTTGAAAGGGAAGTGTAAAATTCCTCTGAATTAATGGTCATATATTTTTTCAAGCCAAAGTAAGAGGTATTTGGAATTTTTTTTTTTTTTTTTTGGTAAACTTTATGCTGATAATTTCCTTCTTCAGTATAAAAGTATTTAGGAAAGGAGGACTTTTCAACATTTATATGAATGTACTTTATAATGTGTTCTGGTTTTAATCTTACAGGGAAGGAGATTGATGCAGTAAAACACAGGACATCGTTCAGGTTTAAAATTCACCAAAAAAACTTTGAATGGGAAATTCCATAATTTTTTAAAAATTAATTCTAGAATGGAAATCAATGAAATGTTTTTGCAGTAAAAAAATGGGGATAAAATAAAACAAAGAAATTAGACAAATTAATAATCCTTAGTAATAACAAACATGATTTCAAGAAACCACCATCTCGGTATGTATTAAGGAATAAAACAAATACATAAATAAGATTGTAATTATATATTTATGGAATCACAGATTTAAAACAAATACTTCCACACAGCATCTGATTGCAATTCGTAAATAAGGGTTTTATCCTGGACATTCACAGTTGTACAATTCTAGGTCTTGGATATTCAAATGCTTTCAAAGACCCCATAAAATCTTTCTAAAATAAAAACCCCATTTAAAGAAGCAGGATGAAGGATTTAAATACCTATTGAGTAACACAATCACTTGAGTTCTCAATGAATCTTTTAGCTTTTGTAGATTAGGAGATTTAGAAGTACACAGTATGTGCTGCCATAGGGAGCTAGAAAATTTATGTTGTTGGAACCTCTATGGCATTTTGTGGAACATTTTTTTCTCCCATCTTGCTTATACCTGAATTCAGGACCTCCCTCATCCAGTGGGATATTTGACAGGAAAAATCTTCATTTTTATTTAGGAGTTTTAATGGATGAACTTGCACACTTATTAAAATCTAACTCATTACTCCACAGAAAAAAATATACAGAAATTGCCTAAAAAAGTCAGCTTTCTGAAACACGTTCCAAAACTTTTTTCTTCAAGACAGGGATTTAAAGTCAGTGATTAACGCTTTTAGCAGTGGAGAAATCAACACAAGGTCTTCCTTTCTAACAGTAAATTTCTTTCAGGTTAAATAAAAGGGCCATCTTATAAATTTTTAATCAGATATTCAAATATTAAATATATATGTTGAAGTTCCACTTTTCATAGCTTTCTTATGAATGCTTATATGTACAGGTTGCATTGAATCTCTCTCTTAAATTCTTTCAAATAAATTAAAGAATACTGGACCCCTTAAATCTATAAAATTTAGGCATGCTTTTTCCACTTTCCTTTTTTAATAGGTTTTCCTACATTTTCCAACTTTATAAAAAAACCCTGAAAATGCAAAAATTTCAAAATCATCCTCAGCGGTCATTCTCCCATTCTGCTTCCCGCTCTGCTTCCTGTCTCTGACCCAAGCTGGGAATGACCCCACATTCTTTCTTCCCTGGAGATCTTCCAAGATGACTGCACTATCCTTGAAGGTTTATGGTGTTGCAGGAAAAGGCCACGCTAAAAATGGCTGTCGCCATTCACACCTTTCTCATGTACTCCTTGGTGAGAACAGAAGTAAATCCCGCTTCTCTTCTCACACCTCCCTTCTGGCTCCACTCTCCCTGCCTCAGGAACTTCCTGCTAATCCTTTGGTTTCAGACAACTGAAAGTCAGGGAGATGGGAATGTTAGTTTCCTCAACTGCTGAGAAATCAGCTCTGTCTCGGCACTTCTTTGAACCGTCTTTTTTTCATGTATCAAAAATGACATTTTCCCCTCAGATAAATCATGGCACTGGTAGAGTATAATGAAATGGACTGAACAGCCTAGTCTGGTGGAAGGTGCCCCTTTCTGTGGTGTGGGGCTGGATGATCTTTAAGGTCCCTTCCAACCAAAATCATTCTGGAATTCTCTATCACTCTTAGCTGGTCTATGATCTTTCTTATAATGGCATCTTTCTGACCGACTTGATAACTGGCAGCTCTCAAAATTTGATTAATAATGTTTAGCAGACTTTCAATCACAGGTATCAAAATTATCAAAGCTGACCAAAATGATCAGCTGGAATTACTTTAAAATCTACAGAGTAGCCCTTCAGACCTAAATAATAATAATAAAAAACATAAATTAATAAAAATAGCCAAAACAAAATAATATGTTCAGTACAGTCAGAAATTTCATTGTATGGTTCTATAAAAATATACAAAAGTAACACATCTTGAAACATTACAAGATTCTGACCCTGGACACTCCAGCTTTCCTATAGGGATGGGAGAGAGAAAAAACTTGCTCCTCAGAAACTGTACCTTAGAAGACTCATACCTTAGCAGAATAAAACAACTAGAAGGCATATCTGAACTCAAAAATTCTGATATTTTGCCTTCTTGAGAACATGTCAGTTGCAGTAATTCTTGAATATGCTCTGAAAACAGGCTGCATGTCTGTGTACAGAAGAATGTATTTCAAATATCAACTTTTCAATAGATCTAAAACACTAATATAGATTGACTTAGAGCATTTTTTGGAGAGTATTCTCTCTCTGTATAAAATTGGGCCAATCAATCTGATGTGCAATTTTGCATTTTGTCTGATTGCCTTAGGGTTGTAAATATTTGTTTTTCTGTTTGTGTGCCTCAAATATCTTATAGCTGAAAATATTCCTCTTAAGGCAATTTTCACTTTGAAGAACAGGAATCCTTGACTTTGTCAATGTCTATTAAAGAATAGATCATCATGATCCTTCTCCTACAAGGGAAATTATCTGTTGTAAAAAAAAAAAAAAGACAGCCATGGCATAATATATTGAAACTTCCTTATTATTGAAATATAAGCAACAAATTAGTTTAACTTGGCAATGGGTATCTCTTAAACAAGTCACATTCCCATATTTTTGAGTGATTTAGGATCATCTATCCCTTTCACAGT
>WEIU01005338.1:24673-46749 GCA_013389925.1 Aegithalos caudatus | reverse complement strand
TTATAGTTTTTCTTTCATTAACCAGTTACTTTCACATTTTAACAAAATTTAGTGTATGGTTATGGATGTGTACACAATCATACTCTAAAGAAAGAAAACTGATTATTTTGCATTCAGTTTACTTTGATTTTTCAGTCTAGTCTTTGGGTGCCTATAGAAGAAATCTGTAATAAATCATTTATAAAATCAGCCCAATCCCTTCTACAGGGAAATACGGTGAGACAGACTGTCTCATAAATTGTTTAGAATAACACAGCTCTCTGGTGATTTAGCCTGATTTGTTTGTTTTAAAAAAAAGATAGAAAACCCACAAAACCTGCAGATGGTGATTTCCGTCTTTTATAAAAGGGGTAACAAAAGTGCTTACTTAAGGCAAAAATAATGAACTAAAGTACCTTCTAATGTTCTTACAGACAATGTAGACAACATCCCATTAGCAAACAGGTGGTTGGCCAGTGGAATTAGGAGGAACTTTGGAAGAAATGAAAATGAATTTCCTATATTTATTGCAGAGATTTAACATGGGTCATATGGTCTGTGCTTTCACTTAATAAGGGATGAAAAAAGGGAAAATACTCTTCTCAAACCAAACCAGCATCACAACCTTTTGTCTGTCTTGTGTGGATCACTGACAGTGACAAAAAGGTATTGTGCGCTGGCAGCTTGATTTCTGGCATTTACTGGGATGTATGAAAGACCACATCCCCAAACACTTCTGTCATATACTCTTCCAGATTGTGGTATATTAAACTGAGGAAATAAGCCTGTTTTTCTGGGGATCATAGATTCATCAAAATTAAAGATTGGAAAGACCTGTTAGTGTAAATCACTTACATTATCCCTCATCCAATGCAAGATTACTCCCTGTGGTATTATTTCCTGCACTTTTTTCAATCCACTTTGAAATGACTCATGCAACAGTTTCCACTGTTTCTCTCTAGAGATCAGCCTCCACTCTAATAGATCTCACGACCCTTGGTTTCAGCCTAGATTTTCCATTACTCATTTAGAGATTTTTTTTTCCCCTGGCCATCTGGTAAGGCAGTCCATGGTGTCTCTTAACCCAAAACCAGAGCCTTTGGAGGCAAGTTAAGGGCTATCAGGAGGGTGGGAGGCAGTCACCAACTGGAAATTACTTCAGCAAGTTTTCTAGTTTTTAGTGCCCCTGATCAATTGAGTTGTCATTTTGGTGCAGAGATGTATTCAAGTCTGACTCCTGGCCTGATGATCCCTAATGATTTTTTTTTTTTTTTTTTTTTTTTTTTTTTTTTTTTTTTTTTTTTTTAAAGGGGAAGTAGTGTTAGGAAAAGGGGAGCAGAATGACTTTATTTTGAATAAGGGATTAAATCACTGGAAGTGCCCAAGGCCAGCCTGGAGAGGGTTTGGACCAACCTGAGATAGTGGAAGGTGTCCCTGCCCATGGCACAGGGTGGAACAGAATGATCTTTGAGGTCACTTCTAACCTAAACCATTCTATGATTCTGTGATTCTATGTTCTAAAGCCCTAATAGGAAATTGAAGTATTTTCTGGTTAATATGTACATAGGCATATCTTGTAGAGAGTTTGGGTATATATTGTATGAGATTTTGGCCCCTTCTGGGTCTAAACACAGTTAAAACACTGCAACAGTTAAAGGGGATCATTGCAGTAACAGAGAAGAAAAGTGCAGGTCTTTCTTCATAACCTAGCCTCACCTTTACATCCCGCAGATCAAGACCTACATCTGTGTCTAATAAACTCCAAAGTAATTTTCATTTTGCCTTGAGCATTTCTCCAGCACAGTGGATGGAGATCAGTCTGGACTTGGATTATTTCTCAGCTACCTGGGTCTATATACACAAGCTGTTTGCCTAAGCGTCTGTTAGTAGCTCCACTGTAATGAATAGAGTTAGTGCCACAAGTTAAAGCAGCAGCTTAGACAGAAAATGGCTGTGTGTAGGCTACACATAGACATATGTGCTGGTATGTAGCGTCTTAAAGCCAGGGCAAGCTGTATCTTTCTACTGCCAACTCTGATTCTGGCTGAAATTTCCACTCCAAGAGCACTCCATCAAGGTGTGAAGGATGGGCTGCAAAGTGCATGGCAGGAGGAAGCTACAGCTGCAGCTTCAGAGCAGTGATCTGCCCTGATGCCCCTGGTATTGCTGCCTCTCCTTGCAGCACCTCTAAAAGCAGAGACCCACTGCAGAGGTGATTTTCTCCATCTTTTCCAAGATCTGGACTCACATGTTTTTAATGCTTTCTGAACATTGGTAGAAAAATTCTGTAGGGTTACAGGCATCCTGTGGTGACAGAGGAGTCATGGAGGGCTTCAGCTTGTATCCAATCCACAGAAATCCAATTTATCTGTGTAAAGAAATCCATGTAAGATCACAGGGCCCTTCATTAAAACTTTTACTGATATTATGACATATTGTATGATGTTAGGTAGGCAGAGCTAAAAGCAATCCTATAACACAAAATAAAAAACCTCAAAAAACCCAGACAAAGTAAACTCAAAAGGAAGAATGTGCTTTGGCTTTAATGTAGTATTGGAATACAGGGATAAATTGATTTTTCCAAGCTAGAGCATCTGTAACACTGTCAGTAATTAAATTAGGTGTTCCAGATTCAAGGCTGGTATCCAAACTGCATTTGTCTTCTTAGTCTCAACGGACCTTCTTTTTCCTTTTGATTGTTTCCTACTTCATTTCACACTGACTTTTGAAAATTAGTTGCACTTTTTTTTTTTGTATATATTTAAGGGAAAAACTTCTTCCATGAAGACACCATATGGAATAAAATTTTTTTCTAATATTACATGTATGGAAGGAACATTTTATTGCCTAAAGTTTGAAAATTGTCTTTGTTTCTCTCCAGAACTTGCTGGAGAAGAGATAAGTCCATAGTGAAAAAATCAAAAACTTGTTCCTTGGTTGATGATTAAACAAGAAATCAAAATATTTAACAAAAGATTTTTAGATTCCTGGGAGTTTTAAATTCGTGAAAGAGAAACTAATCAGGCACAAACTGTTTCAGCTTGGATTGCCCTGTGGGAATCATTAGATATTTGTTACTAGGGAGCAGAGAGAGAAAGTAGGAAATTCATGTCCATCTTATAGCCTGAAAAGTGATCAATCAGCAATAAAACATGCCATAAATTGTCCTGATTTAATTTTTTCCTGAAAGAATAAGTGTAAAAAAAATCCAGGCAAACAAGTGCTGTAAAAAGCATTGAAAAGGATTTATTTTGCTGAGTTGAGACACACAACAGAAACTTCAATTTTATGGGCCAAGAGAAGCAACACTCCTAAAAAAAGTGCATGGGCTTCTGTTTAATTGGTGAAGAAGAGGCATCTCTGAAGTCCTCCATTGGGAAATCCACCATGACCAGGATAAAATGAATCCTGTAACCAGCAGAATTTTCTGTCACATTTTTATTCTCTTTTAGTGGGATGATATGTTGAGAATTCACAGCATTTCACATATTCTGGAGGACAGAAGCACAACAAACATTCTACCGTCTTCACCTTCCTGGAGGAGCACTTACTGGACAAAGTGTGCAATTGCAGTTTCCATGCGGTTCCCAAAAAGCTGGACAATGATGCCTAAAGTCACTGTAAGCCTTTCACTGTTCCTAATTTCAGATGGCAAATTTGAGTTCCTGTTAAGCCAGATTTGAAAGGTAAAGGCATTTTATCTGTCTAGAACACCTTGAGATTATATATTATACATGCCATTATATAATGTAAAAACTTTTTTTAAAATGCTTAGTGTCATTTTTTCCCATTGCTTTAACTGCTCTTTGCTGAGCTTTATTCGTACATCTATTTCCTCAGGTAATTGCACTACAAAACTACATTGTCACACTTATTTTTCACCCTTAGGCACTTAGCTGTAGGTGCATAGTCATAGTTTAAATAGTTTTAGCACACTTGACTTTGTACATATTCACTGAAGCCAAGAGAAAAACTAGAGGAAAAGTTGCTGTGTCATTAATAGTTGCTTTGACAATGCTTATTCTGGAATCCTGCATAATTTATGAGAGTTTTTTTGGGCATGCCTCCTAATATTATTTGAGACACCATTTAAGGGCATTAGTACTTCAGGATAATTTCTAATTGATTAAACAGATAAGACACAGCATGTTTTTTGTTTATCTCTATACAATCCTATAGTTCTAAAACTATTTTCTGAGAGAACCATGTATGTCTTTATGCCACACCAAAAGACAAAAAACAAAACCTCTGTGTTTCATACTGTGTAAGACTCTCTCACCATCTGCAATTCAACATTACACTGTCAAATGTTTTGAGAAAAATTGCACTAAAACATAATTATATGAAAGATCCATGATGGTTGGTCCTACCCAGGACACAGATCAGATGCAAAAAATAATTCTCTATAAGTGGCTTCAGCCAAACTTTATCATTTCACCTCAAGATTAGAGAAAGATCCCTTGCCTTCCTTTGTTTAATGGTATCACCCTAATTTTTGCTGATTGATAAAAACACGTAAGGACAACAATACCAGATGTCTCCAACTATTTTAAAATAATAAAATCATTACTTAATAAAATTAAGGAATCGTTAGAAGAAGTTATGAATGCACTTAAAATTTATCTCACTTTAACTTAGCCTCCTAATAGAGATCTGCTTGCTCTAAGTTAGTAATTTAGACTTCCTTCATCAGAAAGCCTTCAGAGGGTGACTCATCTCAGGCATCTATCTTTAGATGTGATGAATTTTTTTATGGCAGGGCTGGTCTCTCTGCAGCTACTAATGAGGTAGTCTAGTCAACTAATTTCTTAGGCTGAGTTCCTAGCTTTTAGATGATTAAAGAGAAGTGATCTTAAATAATCTATCTTTAAAAATTTGCATACTGTAAAAGCTAAAGCAGGTTGATAGTGGTTGAGAGAGGAATTCATCTCTCTAAATAACGTAGCCACACGTAAGTTGCATTTTATATATTCTAAGGTATCCTGAAAATCTGCTTGGGAATGTTAGATAAAACCCAGGACAAATAGGGACTGTTTCTTGAGGGTTTCCTAGAGGTCAGGTGGCCGGAAAATGGACTAGATTTTTGGCATAGATAAATAGAAAAATCTCATCAAAAACCTGTTTGAAAGAACTTTTCTCATTCTTTTCACTCAAATTATTTGAGTTGGATTTTTTTTCACCTGTTGTGTGGATTCGTTAAAGTCCTGCAATAAATTGTGCTCCTAAAATTTAGCTGAAATCATTCCCAATGAGGTGTCTCAGACTAAAAAAGGGATCAGCATGTCAGATGTTATTAGCTGGAGCAAAGCCTTCCTAAGTCACCCATCCCTTCATCTCCTGCTCTCATTTCCACTGCTGGAGCATGGCTTCTCCTGCATGTCCTTAGCTGTGGAATTGAGAGTTGGGGGGAGGGAATCTGAAGACTCCTGGTGTTCAGCCTCTTATCCTGAATACAAGCTCACTTCAGTCCCAGGAACCTGAATCACACATGACCTCTTCACAAAGGACTGCATGGACATTCTGTGCTAATTGCAAAATTTGCAAGGAGGTAAAGGGAAGACAGTAAATAGATACACAGATAAAATTCAGTAGCATTTGTCATATATCTCAAGTGGTATAAATTAAAATTCTTTATAACCTGTTATTTTTCATAGTAATTTTTGCCTGTGAGCCTCAGCAATCCTTTTCTCTCTTGTGGTCCCTGACACAACCTCAGATGTCAATGTCTGTTGCACCCAGACCACCGTGACTTACACAAGGAATATATAAGAGGCCAAGGAGTTTGCATCCCTGTCTATTATTTAAAGGCAGTGGGAATATGCTTAATGACTTTTGACCACCTGCTAGTGAAATGGTAGCACTGGTGTCACAAGTTTATCTAATTTCCATTGTTGCAGAGGTAATGTCACATAAATTGGGGGCACAGGCTATTCGTTTTGCAGCCGTCTTTTGCCGGGTGTATAATTATCATGGCTCATCTTTATTAAACACCAGCCTTATCTTTGTTTTGCTCTCTTTGTTGATAGATGTAACCTCAATACTGTTGCCATGGCTACAGTAACAGTAGCTGAGAAGATTTTGTTTGTTGTAAATAAACCGAGCTGTACAGGCGCAGATCCTAGTGGAGCGTTTCCAGCCTCCTGCCTTATATTATGCTGATTAACATTGCCATCTCCCTCCTGCTACCCATTTCTTATTTTAATTAGCATTAATTTAAGTTGTATCAAAGAGTGTTTCCCCTTTTGGTGCTGTGGCATCCCTTTTCTGACAGTTTTTTTTTTTTTTCCCTATAGCAATAGCCATAGGTTAGGACTGCAGCCCTGCTGAGAGCATGCTCACAGCAAAGCCCTGCTGGCACCAAAAATTAATCTCAATGTACACACTAGCTTAATGGCAAAAGATTGTTTTAATTTACTTCCTCCATTCTCACCTCCAGGGGCAACTGAACTTGTTCTTATGTAGGAGCCACAGGGATCTGAAAATGTGTGACTAATTCTGGCTCTTATTTAGCTTCAAGCTAATTCCTCACAATCAAGGGCCAAATTCAGCCCCTCACATAAGAAGATGCAACTCCTCAATAAGAAACTGTACTGTAAATTCTTGCCTCTCTATTGATTTAACCTGTGATCTCCTATGTGCACAGAAATGCCTGGAATGGATTCAGGAATAATCTAAACTTCCAACAGCACCAGTTCCTGTAAATTTTATAGCAGACCTTTCTGTAGCAGGCATAATTTTCTAATATTTAGGCTTGCCTCCCAAGTTTTATAATAATTTTATTCACTATGTATACCAATGTTAACAATGTCCACTCTATAACATATGGTTTTACTACTATTATTTTCATATTGAGGGGTTTAGGCATGATCCCTGAAGAAAATATGCCTGCCAGTTTCCAGGGACTAGTACTATGTTCTCTGGAAAGGGGTGTAGTTTCCCTATGTATATATATATATCACCGTTGTGTTTTTTAAAATACCATTAAACCTTTTTTTTTTTTTTTTTTTTTTTTTTNAGGTTTATAGCAACATATAAACAGGGGGAGTGTTCCTGCCTTAAAAGAGATTGGTTGGAAGAGAGAGAGGTAAGCCAGGTGAGGTGTGTCTGTATTGAAGCAGGACTGCAATTCCAAATGATTGGACACTGCTCCGATGTAACATTGTGTTGCCTCTGAAACCAGTGTTATTCCCTGCTTTGTGTGGTTCTGTGCTGATTATGCCTCTGCTAAGGCCTCTTCTGCAGCTCCTTCACCTTCATCTGAAAATATCTGCAAGTCTTCGCTCAGCAGTGCACAGATGAACAATATGATGCTCCTCTTTATTCCTTCACAGCCTTCGCTAGCTGTATATCCAGTGTTCTCCAGAATGGGGAAAATCTGCAGACTCTGTATGAGAAAACAGATTGTCCTGAAAACAAGGTCTCCTCTTGTAGAGTACTGGACAAAAAAAGAGCACTGCCAGTTCTGTGATACATTGAAAATGTAACACCAAGGACAAATTGTTCTGGGAACACTCATGTTAAAGAGGGAAGAAAAATGTCCTTCTCTTCACCCAAAATGCCAAGAGACGTTGTTCATGGACTTGGAAGTGCTGGATTCATGTTTGAACTTGATCTTACAGGTCATTTCCAACACTGATTATTCTATGAGATGGTCAGAATGATAATTACACCACAATCTGCATTAAGGGAAATCTAGCAGTGTTTTAGTGTCAGACATATTTAGTCCTTTGAGTGGAAATTACATGACCATAAAGTGAACAGTGACAGCAGTACCTGGGAAGCCAGAATCATCAGAAACATTCAGAACTCCAACTAATAGCTCATTATGAGGTATGAATGGTACTGGTACAGCAAGAAGCAATTGAGCATTGGTACGCTTGGTCCTTTTCACTATCACCAACCAGAGCAGCTGTGGCTGCCCCATTACTAACAGTGTCCAAGGCCACGCTGGGAAAGTCTTGGAGCAACCTGGGGTAGTGGGAACTGTCCCTGCACATGGCACGATATTGGGATAAAATAATCTCTAAAGTCCTTTTCAAAACAAACCATTCTCTATGGCTCTGTAGTCAAGGCACTCCACACTTTCCTTATGATTTGATCTTGTTTCATCCAATATTTTGACATGAAAGAAAGCTGATGATATTAGTGTGCTCAGTATCTTTCAGGTCTAGCCTTAATTTTTTTTTTTTTTTTTTTTTTTTTTTTTTTTTTTTTTTTTTTTTTTTTTTTTTTTATATCTAAGAAAACACAGTGTAGGTAGAGATATGTCCCGTTTAAAGCCTCTTGGCAAAACTTTGTACATCAAAGCAACACCAGCTGATGAGGTTGAGTCAGAGAAGAAATCACAACACTTCTGTGAATTCCCTTGGTTGAATGTCTTTATATTTCAATTCTTCATGCTATTTTAATATAATTTTACACGTTAATGATGAACAAGGTGAGGCAACGACACTAGCAAACTTGATGAATGGGAAGAAAAAAATTACCCCCTTGTGTAAACTTATGGAATAGTTCACACTGATTTTCAGCTTGAAAAGCTGTTATCTGTTCATATAGCAGCTTTTAAAAGTGCAAATGGAAGCAATCGAGCATGCAGAGGTGTGTAGTAGTTTACAAGTGTCTCCAAGATATCTAAAAATCAATCTTAAATATTGGAATGGAATAAATGCTTGTTGGACCCACACTTCTCCTTATTTAATTATGTTTTACTAGACTGACTGAAATTGAAGGGTGGAATTTAGCAGCTCAGTTAGGAGAATTTTCACAGCGCCCCTTGCAAGTTGTAGTTCTTCTAGCCCCAGAACCTAACTTAACATATTACACCAGCACATCAAGTCAAAAGACTGCTGTGAAGTTTGAATCCTCTTTCCCAGTGGACTAAAAAGCAGCTCTATCTTCAAATGAATGAACACAGAAATGAAACCCAAGCCAGAAAAAAGCTGCACAGCAGGGTAGGGTACACTCTGTCTCACAGACAGCATGAGTGTCATGAATGGAGGGAAGCTTGATGTAGCTGGCAATTAAACCACCTGAGAGAAGTCTGAAGCTTGATATATACCTGCAACACTTCAGTCTGGCATTTCCAGTTGATTTTTGTAGCTTCATGTTTAGAAACCCTAGAAGAAACTGATTCTGCTCATGAAAAATGTTAATAGAAACATATATGGAAGATTAGGGAGAAAGAATGCATAGTTTATACTTTGAATATTTATCAAATAATAGAATTACAGGACAGTTTGAGATGGAAGGGACCTCAAAGATCATCCAGTTTAACCCCTCTGCCATGGGCAGGGATGCCTTCCACTATCTCAGGGTGCTCCAAACCCCATCCAACCTGGCCTTTGACACTTCCAGGGATCGGGCAGCCACAGCTGCTCTGGGCAACCTGTGTCAGCGACTCACCACCCTGACAGGGAAGAAAGGCTCCTTAATATCTAATCTAACAACACTACTCTTTCAATTTAAAACCTTTTCCCCCTGTCCTATTATGATTCACCCATTTCCCATGTTCTACATGAATTTTGTAGTAGATCTGGAAATCTGAACAAAGCCACATGAATCTGGTGTTTTGTCCACATGTCCTACAGTAAATATTTTCGTATTTCCTTTAGCTACCCCCCAGTTTGTGTTTTGTTCTTACCAAACATTTTCACCTCTGGACTAAGTCTGGAACATTAGCAAACAGAAGAAGAGGAAGCACACTAAGAAGTGAGCTCTACCTTGGTTGTAGTGGCTGGTGCTGAAGTCAAGGTCATTTACTTAAGTTCCAAACATACAGACCACGGCAGAACCTACTCCCAGCAGAAAATGTTTGGTGATACAGATGCCTCCTGAATGAATCCTCTTACATGAAGTGTCATGAAGGAGTTAAAGTCTGGATATTACTCACCCTCCATTGCACACCAGGGAGGGAATTTAAACACAGGTAATAAAGCATTGATAATAATGTATGTGCTTCTTCTATGATATGATAAATTATATGTTCATGTCACTGACTATGTTGTCTACTAGTTCAGTAAATACAAAGACTGATTAATTTACAAATTGGTTTACAAATAGGTACCAATGTTACAGTCTAACATATTAGTAAATTTTGTGTGCTGTTGAGGTTTTTTTTAGCTATATGAGGCTATGTATGAGAAACATACTTTGAAAGTCTGACACTTTCTTAGACACAGTGCTAAAGAGGGATGAGATGAAAGACTGAGAAATCAGACTGTATTCATTCTATCACTTGCAAAATATTACGGCTTCTCACAGTGTTATTCTACTGTTAACCTGAAGCAGAGTCTATTCCATACCAAATAGAAGTTAAAGAAATTATTTTTCATGCCAGAATCATACTAATAAAAGAGTGTGAAAAAGGAGAAAAAAATGTCCTAGTGACCTTGCAGCCAGGCATAATTAGAAAGATCAGTTTCACTGATCTGTCATGGTGGTATATGGCAGTCCTTCCCAGCTCTATTTATGTTGAACTGAATGAAAGTTTATCCTTTACTTCAATGATAGACAAAATAGACTTCAGCAGAATATTTCAATTTAAATTGTTTTCTCGTTTAACTAATAAATATATAATACTCCCCTATTCCATTTTTAAGGAACTGTCTCATTGAACAGTGAAATTTTACCTGTGTTTTGGTGGATGAATGATGAGAACAAAGGACAGCACAGAAGATTTAACAGGGTATTGCAGTGTCCCTTTCTTCTAAGCAAGCTCATCATGAACAGCAAGCTTATAATTCACATTCATACTCTAGTAAGCTTATTTTATAGTAAAGCATTCCTTAATATTATAGTAATCTAATTGGTTTGTGTGGTCAAAGAAAGATAAAATTCTCATATTTATTATGAGTTATTACTATAAATATCCTTACTAAAATAAAAAGAAACATTTATCCAATTCAAAAAGCATATGAAGATCAATATTTGCTCTGTTTGATATTATCACAATAGTGCTTCCAGTACTTTATGTTGTCTTGAGAATATGAAGAAAAACCTAAAATCCAAGCCACTGAGTGTTTAATTTCGTTCACATTTACTGGAGGACACTTGCATTCTTTTACCTGATGAATCTATTCAACCACACCTGCTATGCAGTGTTTTATAGTGAGAATCACTGCTGCAGCTGAAGCCTCTCTGAGAAGTGCACCCAGACTGTCTGGGTTTTCTCTGCAACTCAGTCTTTAAAGCATGAGGCTCACTCTCTCAGGCTTCCCAGGGGATGTCATTGGGATGTTTGAGCTGGGGTCCTGCCAGTCATGACCTGCATGACTCTCCATTGATTGGATAGGGATCCTAGGGACTGGGATCTCTTTATTATTTTGCTGTGAATCTATCAGATATGTTTTGAAGTCAGGCGTTTTGTGTTGTCACTTTGTCTGCGGTTACAAGTGCCACTTGCTGTTTCTGAACGACTGCTTTATCTTCCATTTGAAAACTCTTATCATGTTTGATATGAAGGCTTCCTGAAGCAGGGAAACTCATTGGGTGAATGAGAATTTCTGTTGTTGTTTTACTTTATTCAGTCCTACTGGAGGGAATTTTTACAAGGTTTGTAGTTGTGGGACAAAGATGTTCTTAGCTGAAAAAGAGTTAGAATAGATGTTAGGAAAAAAAATCTGTACTATGAGGGTGGTGAAGCCTGGCATAGATTGCCCAGAGAAGCTGTGGCTGCCACATCCCTGGAAGAGGATGACCTTTAAGGCCTCTTCTGATCCAAACAATTCTATGACTGTGAATTTCATATCTTAGTGCTTTGCTTATTTAAGATCAGGGCAGGAGTTTTAAAGGAGTAAAATGAATAAATAGTGATTTTTCTGACATGCAGTCTGAAGTTAGGTTTGGATTGTTCTTTAGAATACTCCTGAGGTTTTTCATTATGAAATTTCCTTACTAACTTGGACAAAAAATCCTTACTCTTCACTGCTGCATGGTTTTTATACCACAGATATGCAGGTAGGCCCAGATACTGCTGTGGCCTATGAAGCAACCTGTAATCACACCTGTTCCAGATGAAGGTGATTATTCCAAGTGTGGTGTCTTATAGAAACCTTTTCTATCCCCCTTTTTTTTTTTTTTTTTTTTTTTTTTTTTTTTTTTTTTTTTTTTTTTTTTTTTTTTTTTTTTTTTTTTTCTTTTCTTTTCTTTTCTTTTTCTTTCATCCAATCAAAAATCATATTTGCTTTTCCTAGGGCTGGCAAATAATGAACAGATATCTTAGTCAAACATTCCATGAGTTTCCAAATGTTTTAGATCCTCAGAGAATCCTGTAGCTTGGGAAACATATGAGAAGTTTAGAGTACTTCTGTCTACAATGGTAACTTTGCTTGTATCCCAGTTGAATTCCATCTGTCATAAGATAGCCCTACTTCCACAACATGTTGAAATTCAATGAAAAGTTTCAAACACAAGTATCAGCCAAGTGAATTTTTTATATAAATGTAGAAAAAACATGTGACTGCTGTGATATAACAAAGAGTATCTTTCATCCTCTAGTGTTTTAATGTCATTTTAAAAATATAATTCTTGGCTTACTTTGAGAGTTAAGGTTTTTTTGAGGCAGGCTTTTATATAGATTAGATCTTTGATTATCTATCTATCTATCTATCTATCTATCTATCTATCTATCTATCTATCTATCTATATTTGTGGGAAAAGTTTCTTTCCCCCCCATCTAGTACATCGTCCACCCACTTTCATTCTTTTTTATAGAAGGAATTTTTTTTTTTCATTGAAAATAATGAAAATAATAAATAGAGGGTTTTTTTAAGCTTTTCTATCTGGAATTATTTTGTGTTTCAAATCAATTCAAGTAAATATTCGACTGGATTTCAGTCATAATATATGAAGATATCCAGGTGAATATTTATATATACTTTTTGTTCAGCAGAAACCTAATCTTTAATACCCTAAGTACATGCTGTTGCTCTTCTGTGAGAGACTTGTGGCTTCAGAAAAGGACACTGCTACCAGTCAAAGGTACAGAGTATATTAAATCTTTTTTTCACACAAAAGCATCCATTAGTTTGCATTAGTTGGGCAAGAGATGTCAATCAGGAATTGAAAGTACTCAGGGATTCCTCAGTAGCTCAAAAAATATCTCTACTATCTAGAATTTCAATTAAATTTAAATTTACATTTAATTGACTTTGTCTCCCTCATTTCCTTCTCTGTTCTCAGATGTATGTATAATTGCGTTTATTCTAATTAATATTTACTGAATTTTAATCTACAATCCTGTGCTGTCACTTAGCATAGTTATTTTTCTGAACAGTTCTCAAAAAGACTGTTAATAATTTTTTTGAGAAGCCACACAATGTATGTTCCCTTAATTATCTTGAGAAACATTTTTTTTTTTTTTTTTTTTTTTTTTTTTGCTTTTNTTTTTTTTTTTTTTTCTGGATTTCCAGAGAGTTTAAGATTTAAGACTAACATTTTATTTTATGGAAATGTATGCAGTTTGAGTCTATTGAGGTATAGTTTTCCAAGTCCTATGCTGTTTTTCTCTCAATTAGACTGTTAGGTTCCACAAGAGCAAGGACGATTACCATTGGCTTGTTATCCACTAGGTAGCCCCAGATTGTCTTCTTAGAAGAAACCTGATGTGCCCACACTGCCTGGTCCTCAAGAATGTTGATTTCTGTCTATGATTTGACTCACCAGCTATCTAGCTGTCGTTCGGACAAGAAAATTTGGATGGTGATCCTACCCTTAGAGAAAGTGCTTTGAAAGAGCTTATCTTCATCTCTAAATTCCCAAACATCCTCACAACTATGTTTCTTAGAGATTCTCAAAGGTTCCTGGGGCTGAGCTATCTAATCTTGACTTAATTGGGTATCCACAGCCAGTGTTTTTCAATAGCTCTCTCTGCATGCACTTGGCAAGTACAAGGCAGCACGATTTGTCTTAATCATCTTTGGTGATGCATTAAGCTATGCAAAATTACTTCATATTTTGCATAAACTAAGATTAAGCAATCAGACATTTACTCCAGATTGCTTGACACACAGTGAATTCTTAAACCACAAGAATGCTCAGATGTCTGATCCCATGGGCATTTGTATGTCTCTTTAAGGGTATGCTTTCAGCATGCAGAGTTATCTCTGTCCTCTGAATTTCCCAGTTAGCCATTAAACTCAGAGAAAGTTTTCACAGGTCATAGATGATATTGTGCCAGTGTTTCTCCAACTTTTTTGTTTTTCCTTTTCATTTTAGACATGGTGCATCTGACAGCTGGATTTTCCTGTGCCTACAATAGCACCATGATTTGATCACAGAATCATAGAATGATTTGGGTTAGAAGGGGACATTGGTCACCCAGTTCCAGCTCCCATCTCTGTCTTAGTCTGGTTAAAGAAATGCAAATGCCTTGATCATACCCGTTAATGAAATTGTCAGCTGGGAGTTTCTTTGTATATGTAGGCTTTCTTCATTCATGATGCAGGGAGCTTAATCAACCATGTCCAGAAATTATTTGCTTATTCTGGATCACTGCTTTCAGTGGTCTGTTTTCCATCCTGGAAATCTAAATACCTCTGTTGGAAGGCTCAATTTGTAGGACCTTTTTATTTTTTAATTTATTTTTTCATGTATCACAATAAATAAACACAGAGTAAAAAGCAGGTTTTCAGGGTTTTATACATCTACCTTTAAAGACTTAAAGAACATACATGTTTTATAATGTACCAAGTATTATATTTCCAGTCTAGTTCTCCTGATGTGGCAGAATGACTTTTCGATTTCAAAATTTTAGTTTATTACTTTAAATAATTGGAAATCAGAAAGGCCCAGACCTCAATCAATGACATCCTAAATTACCAAAACAAAATATGTTGATTGATTCAACATACATCCTTCCAGCTTATCAACATGAACACTTCTAGTATTTCAGTTTTGCCTCAAAAACAGTTATGAGGTGAGAAAAGAGAGTGATAACTTTCCAAGACCATATCACATCTATCCATCTTCTGGGACTAAAAACCTCTGTGCTAGTTTTATGATATTTTAGGGTATAGTGAAATTACTTTGTGTCTCATTTGAAATATTTCCCATATATATGAGTTTATAAGTAGTGTTACTGGCAGGCTGAAAGCCTGAATGTTTATAAACAGAGCGTTGAAATGGGATAAAAGTAGCCCTGTGATCATTACAGGCTTCTTCCTTTGAGTAAAGTAACAAATAATTTATTACATCAAACAGGCCAAGCCTGCTGGAAGTGGGCAAAGGTCACCCTGGTGCCAGAGTTCACAGTTCTGTCCTGATAAGCAGATGGTTCTTAAGCAGATAAGATATTAATAGATACTAACAGTCTCTGGTGTTAGAGGTGGAAATAAAGCAATGCCAAAACATTAGTTTCAAACTGTGTGCACCACTGAGAGACAGATCTTGACATTGCAAAGTTTTTTTCCAAGATCAGCCTTCAGAATCTTGAGTTAGTTGTATCATAACATGGAGGATATCCAAATTTGCTTATTTTGCATAATTATTTTGTAGATTTTGTAGACCTCCACATTAAGCCTGGCTTAGGTAAAATAAGCATGATAAAAGAATCATGACCTGAAGAAGAGAAAATAAAAACCTGCTCTACATCTCCTAGCTATTCTTTGCACAGCAAGTGCAGACACACACAAGAGCACACAGGTAGGCACAGTTGCTTGACAGCCAATGGCATCTGGTTATCTGCAATCTCCTTTACAAGAGCCTTGCTCTCCACAATGCACTGGTGCCTCTGCTCTGTGTTAGATAAACATGGCAAACACAGATAGCAACAAGAGAGTGCTATCACAGGTCCTGCTTGCCAGCAGCAGCAGCTCCAGCAGCAGCAGTGGGGGCTCAGCAACCCCCCCCCCCCACGTCTGTTTGTTCATGGGCTCTGACAATCCAGGTGGGAAAATTGCACAGTGAAAGAATTTATTACATTGGTGGGGCTGGCTGGTAAGCTCCTCTCTCTTTTTATTTTAATGGTCGTTTAAATTACTCCTGCAGACTTTGACAGAGCTTTGATTAGCACACACAAATATCATCCACAAATTCAAACTGGATCTTTCATCCTAATAAACACAAGCCCAGACGTGCATTTGGATCCTGGATGCTGCTTCTGGGTTCTCTCCAGATTTTCTGCCAAACACTGCCACCAAGTGTGAATCATAGACTGTTTTGCTAAACAGTCACAAGGAAAAGAGACCCACCTGCCAGATTCTTGTCCTGATGACCTACATAGGCATTGGAGACACAAAGACACCTATAGAACTTCTTCTTATCTATTTTCCCTGTAGAAAACAAGGCTGTGAAAACTGTCTGACATGCATCTAACATTTTATTTCTGTTACAATAAACATCTCAAAGTTGGATGTTGGTACAAATGATCGAGCACCATCCTTAGTGTAAAAGAGTAAGACAGATGTGGAGAGGAGGTGACTAATGCCTAAAAATTAATAAAACCAAAAAAAAGGGGAAAAATGTTGTTCTAAGTGATATAAATCGCCAGCTCCTGAGCCTCAGAATAATACCTTAGTAACATGACTGCCTTCAGTTTCTTTAGTATTGTACCATAATAATCAATGTGACACGTGAAACTGAAATGAGGAGTAATACATTATCAGTCTTAGGGAAGGAATATATTCATTTCTACTTCCAACAAGACCATTCTGAGAATTTGTCTGCTCACCACATAGAAAGGTAAAGATAAATAATAAGAAAAGATAAATTGAAATATTTCTAAGTGAAGCTGATCAGAACTCTGCATGAAGAAATAAAGTGACAACAGTTCAAACAACCTAACTTATTGGAGTATGAATTTTATTTCAAAATGAGAGTGTTCAAACATCTATCTGGTTAACTTTACATTCTTTATATTAAATGGAGTTAATTATCAATACTTATCAGCTGTGCCTCTCTAAGAACCATCTCTAAGAAAGTCACTTGTCAAAAGGAATGTTAAGAAAGAACAAGGCCCTATAGTTAAAGAGAAACAATGTGATTTTCAGCCTGGAATTGTTGCTGTTTGGTTGTGATGGGTTTAGGTAAAAAAGTCTGTGGGCTGCAGCAAGCATTCCTGACCCTATTAACATCAACTATGTTCCCTGACTTCAGTGAGAGTAAGAATTTATAAGAATGCTATTTTATATAACATATACATGGTTCAGGCACAACCTCACAGTACTGAGTTACAACTCTGATCTTTAACAAGTTTAAATTAACAAACATATGAACTAGAAGAACACACTCCAAGTGGCTCCCAACAATGAGAATCCAAAACCATGGAAAATCATGAAATTTAAAATAAGGCTTAGGATTCATATAGACAATGGATCTCAAACTGCAATTCTGAAAACTCCACTTAACTAGAAATACGTTCTTCAGGCCATAAAGATCTGGGTTTCTATATTACTCAAAAACTTGAAGTTTTTCCAGGTATGTTTAAATACTTCTGAGTTTGGATGCACATGTGTCATGCCTCTTTGTTTAAAACAGATTCTGCCCATACATATCACAGAACCAAACTCACCCTTGGGCATTCACCAGCAGTTCTTGTAGCTACACAACAAAGGATTAGTTAAATAGTATACACTTTTCCTTAAGTAAATATGAGTACCTGTATAATTATTTCTCCTGCAGGCCTTAACAGCACCAGAGGAGTTGTTATCCTTTATCAGGTAAATCCGATGCAGCTTTTAAATTACTAAGTGTGCCAGAAGAGGTTTTGGTGGTTTTTTTTTTTTTTTTTTAATTCTAGGTGGTCTAACCTCACATCACCCAGAAAGGATTTACAGAGGCAAAACACATTAACTTTATTTGAAATCAGGTCTATAAATCCCCATATATTGATGGAAAAACAGACCCTTAAGTAGTAATTCTAATTCTAATAGAGATTTGAATGATTGCTTGTCATAAATCACAGTATTACAGAATGGGAAGAAGGTAAAACCTACATTAAAGGCACTTACAGAGCACTTCTATCTGCGACAGACTGTAAACTTTTCAATTCTTCATCCAGTTTGGTTTGGAATGTTTCAAGTACCAGATCTTCTGTCAATCCCCTGACGAAAATATTCAGTGTCCCCACAGAGCAAGCATTGTTAAGGGTTCTTTCTAGACATTCAGTTCAATTATTCATTTATTCACTCTTAATTATGCTCACCTCAATAAAAAAAAACTGTTTTCCTCAGAACCACACTCAGTTGGAGATACCTCCCCATTCCCCCTGCTGTTATTTGGACAAAGTTAGTGATTCACTTGCCTCAAATGAAGCCTGTCTGTCTGTCTTCATGGGATTTCTCTGTGTTTCAATTCCCCAGCTCTGTAAGTCTAAAGTCTCACTTTCTCAGATCCTTTATCTATTCTTCTAAAAGCTCTAACACAGGGTCAGCCTTTATTTGTGTACATTATCTGCAAGCAATACTCAGGGAGCCCAAAATCAACTTCTCAAATATTTTGAGATAGGACAGGAAAACAGTAATAAGAAAAGAAAAAGTTGCAGATTATGCTATTTATCTTTTTTATATCTAATTGCTATTAGAGGATAATAACTGAAATAAATATCCCTTTATAAACCTATCTGGTTATCTCTGCCTCTGAATAAGCTTAATTCTAAAAATAGATTGAGACAATCTAACAGAAAGGGGTATCATCCTGTGTGTTTGAAAGCAGCCAAAGTAACATTTACAATAACCCTATGAAAAATATCCATTTTGAAACAGATGTTTAAAAACAATGGTGAGTTTTTCATGCATGTTGCTAGAGATTTATTCTTTTCCTGAATGACAATTGGTCATGGTAAACGCTAGCTAACTTTAAATTTTAAATTTGGAATTGAACAGTGTGTGTAGACCTATAAAAACAAACAAACAAACAAAAAAACCCTCACTATGTTTTTCAGGCAGGATGAGGGAAAAAAAATCGTTCTTACAAAACAATTTTTAACTTCTCTAATATATATGGCTCTATGTTCCTTGGCTGCAGCAAGGAACTAAAATTTCAAGGAAACTTGATCAATAATAACTCTTTATTATTAACCAAGATACCAATTGCAGCTCTCCTTATCTGCTTTTAAATTCAATAGGCAGATTTTACCTTGCTGTTTCTTGCCTCAAATCCTGCTTGTGATGTTAATTTAAACAATGATGTGAAAGAGGCAATGTGTTTGTATGGTCCCTGACAACACAGACTCCTGGATTCAGCTGGGGATAGCAGGCATGAACAGTGAAATTGTGAAACTACATAGAAAATACTTTATAATTCTTCTGGTCTTTGAAAATTGAAAAAAATATTGCCAAGCTCAATTTTTTTCCTAAAAAAAAAATTATGTTACTACAAAGCTGTCTGGACACATGTTGTGGTCCCACTTGAAGTACACAAGAAGTGATAATTTTGTCCTCCAAGTCAGACCCTAGCTATCCCAATTGCCTTGCACTTTCATCTGTTCATCTTTCCTTTTTCTCATTCTCACCCTGTTTTAAAGAGTATGTTTGTGCTCTGTGTAAATAGATTAGAAGATTTCCACAGAGGTGTCTCTTTGAAACTCCAAGTTCCGGCCTAGACAATGAATATTCTGTTCTGGAAGAGGCCTTATCCCTTGGTAGCAGGAAGTGACCAAAAGACACAGGGGTAAGACCAGAATTTTTATTTTTGGTGGGACTTAGTTAACCCAGCAGTTCCCAGAACAAATTTTAAACCTGTAGGAGACAGATTCATGTTCTTTTCCTGCAAGTGTCACATCTCTCATATTCTTGCTAGTGACTTTTGGTGTTCCTGTTGAATTTGTCTTTGGAAGTGAGGGTTTGGACACAGGCATAACTTGAAGGAACATGCATTCCCTATGGACTATTTCGTAGATGGTGCCTAAGGTACTAAAGAACTATTGGAAAAACATATTTATACCTGAAACATTCAGTGATGGACTCAAAATTTTATTTTTCTTCAAATTAAGGAAATGTTTCCTTACCCTGATGTTACCACTATTGCTTAGGTCAGTACTTTAATGAGTTCCAGCCTTCTGTGGACAGAGAATATGAGATTTTAATTTGAAATCTGATCATATGCCTGGGTCCCCCTGAAAAACTTTATTAGCTCTTTTCTTCATAAATAACTTTTAGAAGATCAAAGGTCTGGGCATGAGACAGCATGGCAAATTTGTCCCTAGATGATTTTGCAAAATCAATAGATTTATCAGCAATAAATTAGTCCTAATGTGTTTACCCATACATAAAAACTCAATGTGATCATCACATTTATTATGACATGACACAAGAAATCACAGATATTCACAGTCTTCTTTGTCTGCCACACACTCCATAGCTAATTTTGTGTTACAGTGGAGAAAATAACTACTAAATAGCAGCAGTCTCTTCTGTATATTCAGCATGAACCAGGGTCTGTCCTTGCACCTTAATCTATTTCAGTATGAGGCTGAGTCCTTAAAAAAAAGAGAAAATATACAGAACATTTTAAATCTGATCTCAATAAATGTTTTATTTTTAGAAGTCAAGACTATTAATTTAAGCAGCATTTGTCCTGATTTCCTAATAGTTTCTCCACACCAAGATAGTATGATACAGTCTTAATTTTTTGAGAGCTGGAATGTTAGAAGTGCAAGATATGCTCAGCACTGGAATGCCAGGGGAACTGGTTTCCCTGGCAACAGCAAGCACATAAAAAGTATTCAGAACAGTCCCTGATTTTCCTGTTTTAAACCTCCATTGATAGGGGAATCAAATCTAGTTTGGTTTTTTTTTCATTTAAGGTGAACTGCAGGGCAGAAACATAGGGATGTGCTTTATTACATTTTGCCACCTTGTGGAGCAAACCTGTAGGAAGGGAATTCAGATGTGGCCACAGAGCCCCAGAGAGGGCATGTAGTCACTGGAGGGAAAAAAATAATAACCAACAATTTAAAAAAAAAAATTGGGCTTATTTTCAAGTGGTGATTTTTCTAAGGTAATATTTAAAATGAGCCAGAGGGACTTCAAGGTTCAGCATAATGTGTGGTTCTGGTACTGCAAGACACTTGGATACACATTTACCTTTAATCTGAAGAGCAGATGCTGTGAATTGAAATTCAGATCCTCTGTTTGTAAGGCATTTGGACAGTCCCACAGAAATTATACACATGCTTCAATATCTCACTGAACCATGGCTTGTATGACGTCACTTCAAGATCATTCAGATTAATTTCTGTCTTTCATTAAAGGAATCTCAGTTGGGCTTCCATTGTAAAGTTTCAAGAGAAATGAAATAAAACTTAAATTTGTCTTCAACTTACCACTGTTTTGTCTGCCCTGACATTTTCAAGTGAGTTTAATTTTTCTGCAGCTTGATGTGCTTCAATAGCACTAGTTCTAGTTGTAGTTTTGCATAGAGAATGAAATTTAAACCCTAGACTAAAAAAGTTGAGGATATGATCAGTCTTTCACGAACTTTTGACACCCGTAATTTTTAGTTTAGGAGGAGATAGAGCTGAAATTCTGGGGGGGCTGTTACTGTGCAATTTCTCATGGAGCAGCCTAAAAATATGAATATGATAAAAATATGTATATGACAAAAATATTAATATAACTAATCCCTTGAACATTTTGACCCCTCTGATATAACAGACATAGGTAATTTGGCTATGAAAAATAATACACAGGGAGAAAAGTCTCCTACTATTATGTATTTATTACATAGGTTTATGAATTTTGAATTATTTGCAAAGTGGGAAAAATATGTTTTAAAAGGCAGTATCCCACAAACTCAGTAGTTTGGCCAGAACAAATTACATATGAAAAAAAAAAAATTTAAAAAAAATTATCTTTATCCATACAATGAATGTGACTTGAGTTTCTGTTCTTTTCTGTCCCTTCTCAGTTCTAGAGCCTTTGTTATTTCAGTACTCTCCTTGTTCGTATGCTTGCTGAGTATTTATATTCCCCAAGTGAATGAGCTTTCCTTTATCCTAATTAAATCTTTCAAAAATGTTTTTCCCCACTTTCTACAGTGGTTAATGCTGGCCTGCTATTTCTTGCTTTTCTTCCCTGCCTCCTCACAGGATTCTGTGTTACCATCCCTCAGACTTTGCAGTATGGAAGAGAAAGGTGATATTTAGCACTTACACAGTATAA
>WEIU01005338.1:9417-24526 GCA_013389925.1 Aegithalos caudatus | reverse complement strand
CAATAAAGCTGAGCATGTTATACCATCTGGGTGCTCCGTAAAAAGCACTTCCCATTTGCAAACAATCAATCAAGTGTGTTAGTAAGTGTGCTTTCCTGAAGGGAGAGAAGAAAACAAAACGAGGGAGGAAACTGGATAAGATACAATGACCTACTTACTGCTTTCACAAATTGCAATAACTATTTAAAGTTACCTTCACCATGATAAGGCAACTTCAGGGATGCTGCCTTCTTTCTTTCCCTGTGAAAATCCTCAGCTGGAGCTGTCACAAATCAGGGCTGTTTTCCATCTGCCAACCATCAGGGCAATCAGGTTTCTGCCACTCACCCACTTTGTGCCCTCAGAGTTACCCATGCTTACCCTGACGGCCCCAAAAGCTGCTCCCATTCTTCAAAAATTTCTGCTTTTCAGTGCTAAGGGCAGAAAATCTGGTGGACTTTGGCTCCCAAAAGAGTGTCTTAAAGTGTGGTAAAAAGTATAAAGTGTCTGTATTTCAAGGTCAGTCAGCAGGGCCTTCCTTTCTGTTCCCACTCTCTCTCTCAGGTGCAAGCAGTCATTCTCCCTCTCTGGGCTTCCTTGTACCCCTCTCACCATCACTCTGGGCACATTTCTTTCACTCCTCAGCTGGCAGCTTTTGCCTGTTAGTTCTACAAAAGCTGCTGAACTATGCTGCAGATTTATTTTTTGCCTTCTAATAGTACTTAATCTATTCTCTGTTTGCAGATTAGAGACTTAATCCAGTGGTGCCTTTGGGTTGCTGCAGTGCTAAATAATCCCCTTCTGCACATCTCTCTCTCTCCCTTATGTCCTCTCCTACACAGCTTTCTCCCTCAAAACACTTCCATGACTTTCAACCCACTAGCTTAATACATTGCTATTTAAAGCAAAACTATTGAGAATTTGGTATTTAAACAATATTAGTGCATTCACCATATCCATGTATACAGAATATGCTTACTCTGCCATCTGTTTCTGCTTATATGCACACTTCTACTTCTGCCCTTGGGAAGATGAGAGAGCAAACACCTGACAGATGCTTAGTCACACTGCTTAATATTTCTGGAAAATATTCAGGTGCTGAGTATAGAAACAGGAGAAAAGCAGTGCAAAATTAAGGCAAATTCCCTGCAAATCTATCAGAATTTTCTATCTGGAAGAATTCTTGCAAAGATTAGATGTGGGAAGGAAGTAGTGTATCTCTTCCCTTATTCACACCAGTCAGTTACCACTGCATCGAGAGTCAGTCTAGGTTTTATTCAAATAGTTATTGCATGATGGGAAATAAGACCTGCCGTATTTATATATCCATTTCCATCTCTTCATCATCTGAGCACCTTCTCATACAATTGTAAGTGATGTAATTAACATCTGTCAAGAGGGGCTTGTTTTCCACAAGAGAGAAAGATTGCCTGTGGACTTTCTTTTCTCCAGCTATGTCCAGTGCCATGTCTCTGCATTAACCAACACATTAAGAAAGAAAAAGTAAAATTAAGGACTTGAAACTTGGTACAAAGAGAAGCGAGTAGTAAATCCTTTGCCAGCTGGTGAAGTTGGTACTTGATTTGGTGTTGACACAATGCAGAAACTCACACACTCAGAGAATCACAGAATAGGTGAGGTTGGAAGGGATCGCAGTAGGTCAACTAGTCCAGCCCCTCCCAGAGCACAGGACACAGGACTGTGTCCAGGGGTTTCTATAATATTCCCAGTGAGGGATATTCCACAAGTTTTCTGTACAACCTGTTCAGTCCTCAGTCACATGAACAGAAAAGAAATTGTTCCTCACGTTCAGGTGGAACTTCCTGTGCATAAGTATCTGCCCTAAAATTCTCAACCTAGGACTCCCTGCACCTAGTTTTCTGCTAATCCATAAATTTCAGGGACACATTATGATTTTAGATGTCTTTTATGATCTCAACACAGGTTTCATAGATGAACTCTCACATGGTCTAGATGGAAGGCAGAGGTTTCAGACACACAAGGTTGTGTTCAGCTCCTTACTTCTAATTTAGGTTCAATTGGAGCGACAAAACACCTTTTTGAGTCCAGACGAAGCTCCCACCCTTTCCTAGAAAGCTATTACATCCCTTTGGCTCTACTTTGTTCTTTTCTTCCTCTGGCGGAGGCCAGCTAGTTTCACAATATATATTTACATCTTGGGGATGAACACACATCATGCATCTGAACTAGCTCATAAAGTACCTCAAGTTCATTCACATGCCTTTTTTTTTTTCTCAATCTAAACAGTTGCCCTGGGACAGTGAAATAGAGCCATCACTTACCAAGGAGTTTAGACAGCCATTCAGGTCTGCCATGCCCTGAAATATGGGCACTTTGTAAATAGCCACTGAGACCTTGAATATTCAGCATGATGGAATTTGTTTAGTCTAGAGGAGGGAGGAGTTAGGAGAGACATAAGTATCTTCAAACGTGTAAAATATGGCTACAAAAAGGAAATTAATAGAATGTTTTTATTGTTTGCTGGGGCTAGGGCAAGAAGAAATAGCCTCAATTGCAGTAAAGGAGATTTAGATTTACAATTACAGAAAAATTCCTAGCATAAGGATTTTTAAGGAAACACAGAGAGGCTGGAGATGCCCCTTCACTGGAGGTTCTTAAAAATGACTTAGATATATATCTGTCAAAAAAGAAATACCACCAAACCTAAAAATGTTTAGGTACAGTTGCTGTAGTCAAAGATCGCCTGGCTCAGAATTGCTCTCTCGTCCTGCTGTGCTGCTGTGTGAAGATAACAGGGTCAACAAGGGCTAAACCTGATGTATGGAGGCACCTGAGTAGTGAGAAAGTGTTTGTCTGATCATCATCACTGGGAGGAATTGGATTCCATTTTCCACACACTTTTCTACCAAGAAATATCACAGCTTTTAATATTTTTCTTCTGCATTACAATTTTTTATCACATTTTTTAAAAAGCCACATGTGGAACATTTATTTCTTGATGCTGTATGATAATTTTCCCTGAAGATCTGTAAGGCTCCTTTCTCATTTTTAAAAATTATGATGACATTTCACTCCCAGAAATGTTTCACAGAGGTTGCAAATGGTCTGTCTTTATGGCATCCTACTTGCTGTCCCGTTTGCTCTGCAGTGTCTCTTTTAGATCTCAATTTGCCCTCATCAGCCTTACTTGTTTTTCCAAAACTATTCAAACTGCATTCAGCTAGGATTTGATTAGCAGAAAGGTGAAATTACTTTGCTTTCTGTGCTAGGCTGTGAGCAGTTGCTCTAATGTTGATTATCTCACCAGCAGAACATAATGTGCTGATCAAAATGTTTTTGGATTGACATCCTTTTCTGAGAAGTCAACATCCATGAATTTTAAATGCTCCTACAGAGGAAGCTTAAAGGAGGGACCAAAATACCTTCCTCCAGTTTACTACAGCACTGTAGTGCCATAACCCAGAATGGAGAACAGATCCACGAAGTCTTGCAGCTGCACTGTGCAGAACACAAATATTACTCTGCATTTCCTACCCTGCCTAGGTCCTCTGGGAAAAATTCCATCCCAATTTATGGTGTAAGTTGGAAGACAACAAAAGAACAGGGCAATGTCATCTTTGAAGGGTGGCAGTGAGTTTAGAGAAAGGATTTTTAACATTACTGAACAACAGTAATTAAAGAGGAGCCATGGTAGTGTTGAATTTTGTATTTTGAAAATCTTATCAGAGGTTGATGTTATATATTTGCAAATAATGGTGTCTCAGAAGTTTACAGCACACTGCCAAAGGTTTCTCACCTCTTTCAGTCTCCTTCCATCTTTTGTGTAGTAGTTGTTTCATCCAGGAAAAATCACAGAATATCTTGGCCATAAGATTTGTAAATGTCTTCTGTATTCAATTGCTTTTTCAGTGTGAGACCAAAAAGATCACTCAGTGAGCTGGTAAATGAGCAGAAAAGGTAGGGGTGAATGGCTGCAGAGCTGCTATTACTGAACAATGAGAAGCAACAGTTACATGAGAAAAGTGCAGTTGCATAAGAAACAAAATTATGCCTGTAAGAGTGCATTATAATGGAATATTGTTGCAAGTATTTAAAACTAATAGTCTAATCCATCTGGATAACAGGACAGGTAGGCAGGGTATGGTCTGATGAGAAAAAGTTTATCACCTTCTACTTTCTGAAAGAAAAATAACCAATGGCTTTGAAATCACTGCATGATTACATCCTGATTACACCTGATTACATCCTTACACCTGAGTGTGGACATGACAGCTGGATGAGAGATAACCAGGCAACCTGAGGGCAACCACTTTAAAGGTTAGTTGGAGAGAATAACGTGGTAGACATATCTGTTGGATCCAGTCTTTGAGTGTGTTGTTTTTTTTACTGCTGGCTCCCAGAAAATTATTCTCCCATCATCCCTTAAATGAAAATCTTGAAACAATTTCAAGAGAAGTTTTATATCTGGTTTTATTTTTTGATTGTGCAATCACATTGGGATCCTCCCAAATGGAATACATTTCCTAAACGTTATTATCTGGCTTTAATTTTCTCTTTTACTCCGTCACCAAAATTTAATTACAGAACACACAGGGAGAACTTTTCTTCCCGAAAATTGTGGTAGCCAGTGTTTTCTTGATTCATGTTACTGGAGCAGGGCCAGCTGCCAGGGTTGCATTTACGATTTCAGCCACTGTGTAAATTTTCATAAAAATAAATTCAGTTTAATATGTGGTCACTTAATGTGTGTTCACATACAATGCTTGAGGTGTAGAATTCTGCATGAGATTAAATAGCCTGGGTAGAGGTGTCAATTTGTGAGTTAGGGGTCATTTTTCCCTCTATACTCAGCTACTATGGTTATTTAAGGGTTATTTATTGCTCAAATATAGGTGTGTAGTGCCAGTTAGAGCATTTCAGGCTGTTCCACACTGTTTCCACGTTTCCATCCACCNTGTCGTATCTATCAAGCCTACAGAGATATCTTCATTTTATTTAAAGTTTCTCTCATGTCCTTCATCAACAGGTATCTCTGTGTCAGTGTCTTAGTCTGGAGCTACATCACCCTAGGTGCTGCAGAGCAGTAACAATCTTTTAGGTGTCTCCATTATAATCCTTGATGGTAAAGGTACTTTTTTTCTCTCTTGTCTCTGTAAAAGACTTTTTAATCATAACAATAGATTTTCTGTTAGAAATAATTGCAACTGTTTATTTCTCATTATGACATTCAGGATATGAATTTTTCTATTGTGATTCATCCTCTGCTAGTTATGTGCCATTTTGCCCCACATTTACTGCAAATGTTGTGAACTTCTGATATGTTTTAATATATCCCATATGTTTTGTGCTGTGTTGCAGGCAGAAGGAAAACATACCAGTCCTCTTTTAATATTTAGACTATACTGGAATTTGTGGTAGGAAACCTNNNNAATTTGTGGTAGGAAACCTGATCCTGGCAGTTAACCCTTTTTTTAGCCAAGAATTCTTCAGAGTGAGATCAGTAAACCCAGAGTTACAGACTATGAGGGCAATGAAATTTTCTTCCCCATTGCCTCCAGAGACCTTACTGGCTCACCCACATGGTAAGAATGCATTAGAAGAAGAAAGAAATAGCTTTTCTTAGATTAAATTTTGTTCAAACTCTACACAGGCAGTTCCATGGGCTGTGAAATAGAGATAATGACCTTCAAGGACTTCCTATCCATGAAAAGCCAAAAAAAAACCAACAAAAACCCCCAACCTACTCAACANTTTTTTGTTTTGTTTTGTTTTGTTTTGTGTGTGTTTCCTCCTCCTTATAATGTTGAATTAATTAAAACACTGTTACCTTAAGGAATGAGCACTTCTTAAAAACCTGAATCTTTGTCTTATTATTGTTCTTCATTCAGCTAATTAATTTAACTTTATATCACAATCCTTCTTTTAATCACTGTCTTTTCAATTTCTTCATTTCACTCAGATAATTTTCTTTCCACTTCTGCCCTGATTCAATTCCATGCCACAGAGCTCAGCAACTATTTGACTTGCTAAATCTTTACCAAAAAAAAAAAATTAACACAAAACTATTAACCTTGGACAAAGTGTTTTGGAGCTTTTCATTTGTATGCAGGAAAGATGCCTTTTGTGGGAAAAAGAAAGAGAAGGAACCTCCAAAAGAAATATAAATTGGTATCTTAAATTACTCAAATGTACAATATGGCATCAGTAGCTGTTACATATTTTTTTCTCTCCTTTTGAGATTCAAATACATATGCTCAGCAATTACTGTTACATTTGCATGAGGACATTTTTTGATTAGCATATCTTGGACTTCTGTTTGCATTTTTAACTTGTGGTTACTTTCATTCTCTAATTTGTCCTTATTCCCTCTTCATGTTCTGTTCTACCTGCTTATGTTTTCCTTTGCTCTCATTTTTTGTTTTCCTGAGGGCTTTTTCTCCCCAAAGCTCTGTTTAGTATTTGGTTTTATAGTTAACATCAGATAGTAATAGCATATGAAGAAAGCAAGGCATATGACATATTAAGGTTTATTAAATAAATTGTGAAACCATGTGACAAAAGCCATGCTTTTGCAGGGGATAGCCAGGAAATAGTGATGCACAGATCCTAAAAAAGTCGGCAAATTATTTTATAACATTTACTCATCCTTTCATGCTGTTTCAACTTTATGTGCACTGAGGAAAATATCTTGTGGTTACCTCAGCTTTGTACATTTTATGAAATTTAAATACCCTAAATACTACTTTAACCATCACCAAAACAGGTTGAATCAGATTCTTGGTGTTAACATTGTGGGTGAGGTTCTTTGATTGACCATTCCCTTTATCTGTTTTAGAGGAGAGAAGTAAGAAAAAGCTTAGGTAGTTATTCAAATGTAAAAAAAAACCCCAACTTTTCAGTACAACCAATTGGATTTTCAGTTAGAATTCTTAAATACTTTGCTGCCAGACAATCCTAGTGCCCTTATTTATGAGAGAATCCTGTGTTATAAGATAAATACCTTTTTGCCTCTATTTAGAACATAGTCCATTATTTGTAAGGTAAATAAAATTTGTTTGATTTTATTTATCTTATTTTTTAAATACTGAAAATACTTTCATATCAGGGTAAAGATATGTGCAACTGTATTACCATTGTTTCATATGTTGAAACCTCCAAAACTGAACAGATTCCCAGTACTACCTCACTTGTACTGTCTTGAGATCTCAAATGAAATGGTGGCCAAGTCAAGTTGATCTTCCTGTTCATGGCTTTGCTCTGTGAATTCATTGTTTTCATTAATTAAATGAGTTGGAAGTAAATCCCAGCCCTTTACTACATGTAACTCATCAGAGCTGATGGCTGAATCTTAATAAGCTGTTTAGTGTGATCTTGTGCCAGAGCAGCTAGGTGCTAACAGTTTCCCTAGTGCTGCAATTCCATGTAGCAATCTGTGGTTATAATTGACTCTGCCAGGACAAAAGAAAGAGGAGGTGGAATGGCATTAGATTAAAATGAAACAGTGCAGTGAAGAGTCGTTAGCTCAATGAATACAAAATTCTCCCCTTTTTGTGTGTGAGCTGAACTCAATGGTTACAATTTTCTTCCTTCTTTCAAATAAATTGCAGCATTTTGGATTCAGCTACCTGTCCGAAGAAAGAGATTGAGGTTGTTCCTGTTTGGAAAAAAAACAAAACCCATCCCAATAAGAACTCCAAAATGAAAAAATTAAGACACTTAATTACTAAGTGTACTGACAATGACTGTGTAGTTTTCCTCATATCCTACAGTGAATTGATGCCAATGTTGTGTAGTCAACACACTCTAAAAGAATACTAAAATAATGGCATTGTAATACCCTTTCAACTGAAAAGAAATAAATAACAAAATGAAAAACAAACCAATGAATTAGAAAAATCAAAATCAACCCAACTCAAAACAAACAAAGAAACTAACAAACAAAATGCCCAAGGCCTGCTGCTTGTCTTACGAAGGATAAACCAGAACCCAGTAAATGAAAGAGCACCACCCCATAAAAAGGGGAAATTATGAACTAAACAATTATGAAAAAAAAAACACGAAAACCTGAGTTGTATAAAGAAAATACTCAAAACTCCTATAAAAGGGAATAATTCACAAAACTAGGGACTCTCTTTCTATTTCAGGTGGTCAATCACATTTTTTTAAATGTATGTTCTTTTATATAAATTTCAAAAATATTTTGAAAGATTCAGGAAAGGTTTCAGCTATCTGTGAAGAAAAGCTGGCTTTTCCTTGGAACAGAAATAATCCACCAGTCTGCTTGGACAGTGCATGGGTTCCACTTGCTGAGGACACAAAGTCAAGCACCCCAAAACATGAGAGGGAAACCAAGCCAGAGCTCTTTGTGGGGTTTGTAACAAGTTTCAGCAGAGCACCTCTCCCCACGCATGCACTGTTGGTGCTGCCTCTCCATGTTGTCTGTGTGTACATTAAAGCTGATCAGCTTTCAGTAGGAGTCTCCACAGGCTCCTATCAGAAACCATACACTGCTTGTGGCTTCCAAATGGCACCCCTTCCAAAGTGACTTCCACGCTTCAGCTTGTGGAGTGGCTGCACCACACTAGCAGCAGGGACAGAAACTCCTCCCTTGTTCTCAAGAGACTGTCCCCATTCCCTTCTTACCCTTCCCTCTGTACCTTCTTCTCCATTGGACTTCTTTCTGCTGCTTCTCTTTTCTTCTGGCAACCCAGGGAGATTTTATAGCACTTTCCATCACAAGAGCCCAAAAGGAGGTTGGAAAGGAACTTTTCACAGGGGTATGGGGTGATAAGACAAGGAGGAACAGCCCTAAGATGAAGGAGGGTAGATTTAGATTAGACATAAGTAAGAATTTCTTCTCTGTGAGTTTGGTGAGGCCCTGGCACAGGCTGCCCAGAGAAACTGTGGCTGCTCATCCCTGGAAGTGTCCAAGGCCAGGTTGGATGGAGCTTGGATTAACATAGGGTTATAAAAGGTGTCCCTGTCCATGGCAGGAGGGTGGGATGAGACCTACAAACCCTACAATGATTCTAAGAATTCCTAATGCCTTGAGAAGGCTTTTCTGACTGATATGTACCTGTGTTGTGGGTTTGTTTTCTGAGATACTTTTTTCTCGCAGCTGTAGAGATCACCTATGGCCAGAGCCTGATAGAAATAGATCAAATAAAGCTGTGAGTTTCTCATCCATACATCACCCACATTTGGGAGATTTTGACATGAGTCAGTCTCAACATGTTAACACATAAATAAAAGTGCTCAAACACTGGAGGTAGATAAGATAGTAAAACTGAGCAACAAAATATAGTTTCAAATAAATTCCCTTACTAAGCCAGAATATGACATAAGTGAACAAACATCAAAAAGAGGAAGTTTAAGAGGCCTTTTCCTCCTGTTTTACATTACACTTAGCAGCTGGAAACCAATACAAACTTTAAAGAAAAAAAATGTTGTGATGTGCTGCACCTGTAGAATCGTTTGGTTTTTTTTAAGTGGCAAGCCAGAAATTTAGGAAATGCAAAACAAAAATCGAATGTTGATGAAGGGGAGAAATTATGTGGCTCGGAAACAAGTTTTAGTGCCTTGCAGGTTTTAGGTGTTACAGAATCAGTCACAAAATGTTTTTTTTAGAAGAGATTGTGAAGCTCTTCTCATATCATCTCCCTGCAAGGGCAGAGACACTTCTACCAGACCAGGTTCTTCCAAGTCCCATCCAATCTGGCCTTGAGCACTTCCAGGGATGAAGCTGCTTCAGCTTCTCTGGGTAACCTGTGGAAAATGAAACTAAATAATATTTTCTCATTTTAATAGAAATTGGCAAATCCATGGATGATGATAGACATTGGAATTAATCTCATTCTATTGAAAATATCCATAGGTTAGAGGAGGACTTAGAAAGAGACTAGAAGAGTCCTTCTAGCCCTCTTCTAGGGATCATTTATTGATGCGTGCAAGGTCTGGGAAAGGTGTAAAATTTTGCAGTTAAACTATGCAGATGATGCCAAGTTATGGCAAAAATTTTGAACCTGACAACTCCTGGGGCAAACAAAGCTTGTCTCCACACAGGCAAATTCTTCTCCTTACATGAAGATACAAGATGATTGTCAAAACAGTAGGAAAACATAGTACTGGTAAAACAAAATTCAGGAGAATTACAAAATAGGAATAAATGAGCATTATCCTCAAATTCAAAAACAAAGGACTTTTTTTTAAGGAGGCTGAGGTAGAAAGGTTATTGACAAGATTACATTGATAAAATTAACATCTTTATATGTTGGTATGCTTTGCCTGAGTGGGATGTTACATTTGGTATTTAACAAGAGCAGAGTGGATAAAGCTGGTAGATGACTTGTGAGTGAAACCTCAGAGAAACTCATTGCTTCAGTGAACTGATTGAACTTGTTACTATCTTTTAGTAAAGATAGTTTTCAGGCCATGAAGTGGAGCTAGAAAACAAGAGATTTTCCTTAAAGCACCCATAAAATTATGTTACAGTGTATTCAGTGTAACATGCAAAGGCTGAACATTTCTTCTATGCTGTAAGACACTGCTGCAAAAAAAGACCATTTTCTATTTCATACAGAAATCATCATTAAGTGTGGGGGCTTTTTCTAAGCATTTTAAATAAGGACAATAAATGCTGAATAGTACTTCACAAAATTTCTTTCTAGTAGGCCATTAGTCCAAATTGGAGAGAAATTATGAATACAATAGATGAGAACTTTAACTGGATGGACAAATAAATTAGCATAAATTAACTAAGGGTTTTCCATGTTAGAGTTAGTCAGAAGCAAAATTCAGCTATCAAAGATGTTGATTATTTTGCTAAAACTCTATCACACTCCTAAGTCCCATGGTAAAGAATGAAGTAAATAAAAATAAAAGGTAACAAATGTCGACAAGGAACAAAGTGGAAAACAGTCACAGCTTCTGAGTTATATTGATTTTTGAACTACAGAAAATGGGTGAGGTAATTTAAAACACCATAGGAAAAATTTCAATGCCTAGTGGTAGAGTAACTCAGAAAGATTTTAGTAATTTTGGTACATGAGACCATATGTAACCCTTAAAAATTATAGAAAATAAAATTTTTACTTGTCTCTGAAGTTTATAATGACCACATCTATTCTGTAATTAAAAATGCACAAGATTTTATGATATCTTGTGTAAGGATGATAAAACACATTAAACTCATCTTCTGAGGTGAGAATATTATCAGAGAATCATAGAATCATTTAGGCTGGAAAAAGGCTTTAAGATCATCAAGTCCAGCTGTAACCCCAGCACTGCCAAGCCCATCTCTAACCAATGCCTTTGGGTATTGGTAGTAGGCATCTACCAATCTTACATACCTCCAAGGATGGTGACTCCACTACTGCCCTGGGCAGCATGTTCCTGTCCTTGAAAACCCTTCCTGGTGAAGAATTTTTCCTAAGTTCCACCTGGGCTTACAGAAGAGGTATGCTTTCCTTGTTTCCCCCAAATTTTCAGCCAACACTCTCTGTTTGGATGGGAAAATCCCCTTCCCCACTTGCTTATCTTTTGGCACATGGGGACTGCCTGATTTTGTGTCTCTAAGTTTTCCTTACTGAGGTACACCCAGCCTTCCTGGACTTCATTTGCAAGCCAGACTGCCTTCCAGGGGAATATGTCAACTAGTCTCCTAAACCAGCCAAACTCTGCCCTCCAGAATCCCAAGGGGCATCTCTGCTGACCTCTCTCCTTACTTCTCTTAGAATGGGAAACTCATTTAGTGGTCAAAGAGCCCAAGACAGTCCTGACCCACATCATCTCCCACCACACCTCCTCTCTTCACCACCAGCACCTCCAGTGAGGCTCCTCCTCTGGTTGCCTCCCTCACCAGCTGAGTCAGAAAGGTCTGCTCCACACAACTCAGGAACCTCCTCAGCTCTTTGCTCTCTGCTGTGCTTTATTTCCAGCAGACACCTGCTAAGTTGATGCACCCCATGGGAACGAAGGGGCATGGATCATGAGACTTCTCCCAGCTCATTACAGAATATTCCTCCTGCCTCTTCATCCTGCTTGGGAGGACTGCATTATCTATGATATCTAATTTGAATGGAAAAATAGGTCATAAAGCTTTTATTTAAGAATTCTGGAAGATCTGGACAAGCCCCTTGGCCTGTTGATTCAAGTTTTTAAAAATTTGGAGTATCAGGGATATTGCTTGTGTTAAAATATTAGACACAATGATTTTATGGGAAAAACTTGTCAGGACTCATCTGTTAAGGAAGCATTCAAGTGTCTACCTGAGCAGTGTGGAAACCTGTCACAATCAACATCTTACACCCACACATAGTGTATATTGAACCAAACTTGTAACATCACCTTACTCTTATTTCTGCTTTGCTACAGTTTTATCCTTACACCTTAGTCATCTGGATCAGGTCATGACAGAGAAGGACACAGACAGGGAATCACATAAAACAGGAGCAAAAATGTAAAATCCAAAAGTTATGATAATCGCAGATTTATAAAACAGGGATAAGATTTGTTTTTCGGTTTGGAAGGCTTTGCCTCAGAACATTACAGCATCTCAAGATAGTCATGGAAATGTAATTGTTACCTGGAGAGCAGGATAAGAAGGCAAGATAACAGAAAAAGAAATTTATTAAAGTGTGTGAAAAACCCACTTATCTGACCTGGAAAATTAAATATGATTATGGTATAATGTATCAGAAAAATCAATAACAGGACATGTTAACATAAAATACGAATTTTAGCAAGTTATTGTATATTTTTTTGAATAACAGTATTGACTGAAGACTCTAATCAGCCAAATGCATGAAGGTTAATCCAGAGCATGTTTAGGAATAGATGAATTCAATTTGAATGTATCACTAAAATTATTTTTTGATCTAATGGAGTGATAATTGAATTCTTTTTCTAAACTGAAGCAGGGGAGATAGTAGTACCACAACATAATTACTTGTCTGGTTAAATACATCGTCCTTTTTTTGTGGAAATAATTTGCTTTCAGATTCATGCTGAGAAGCTACCAGCTCCTCTTTATCATAATATAATTTAACAAAATGTGACATTCCTTCTTCATCAAATTAAACCAATTTGTAAGATTGAAGAATCTTTGGGTCTCAGCTCTTCAATCGTCCTTCATTGTTACATTCAGATGAAAAAAGTCATTAAAAATAAAACCTTCAAATAGGACTGACTATCTTTGCTTATAAGTAAGACTCAGAGGAGAGGAAAATAAAGAGAAGATGTCCTTTAAGATGGAAATTACTCAAAGGATTTTATGTGAAGTACACAAATCCTTGGATTTCTAGAGCTCTGTTGCAGACACCGCAGGAATGCCTGAAGTCAGAGCAGCTTACTCCAACAGAATTAGTATAACATGAATTCATGAAAGTTGGAAAAATGCCTTTAAGATCCTCGAGTCTATCCATTAACTGAACAGCACTGTGTTGACTCCTAAATAATACCCCAAAGTGTCATGCATGTGTCTTTTGAACACACCCAGGGATGGTGACTCCACCCTGGCCCCAGGCCCCCGCTGCCAGGGATTGAAAACTGCTTTAGTGAAGCATTTTTTTCCCAGTACCCAATATAATCCTTCCTGGTGCAATTTGAGGCCATTTACACTCATCATGTAAAGCCTCAGGCTGGGTAAGTGTCTCAGAGATCTTGACCACAACCCCTGCAATGCCTCCTCCTCATACATCAGAGCAGGGAAAAATTCATCCTGGAACTTGTTTTGGTTTTGCTATTACTTGCAGCAAGTCCTGTTATGAATAAGGGTTTTCCCACATCTCTTGCTACTAGAAAGCAATAGGGTTGCTTGTTTAAAAATTCCTGCTGTATCCCAGCATCAGGATTATCATCCATATAATGACATTTAGAAGTTGAGAATATCTTATGCTACACTTATTTTAATCCTCTGTTAGTGATTGTTGTCTCACAGGCTCTGATTTAAGAATGGATCCTTATTCAACATATTTCATAAAATATCAGTAAAGTAGATGCAGCTGGTCCAATTCAGAGAACTGTAGAATCACAGAACAGTTTGCATTGGAAGGGACCTTAGAGATCATCTCACTCCATCCTCCTCTCCTCCCATTGTTTCCATTTCCAGAGGTTTCTTCAAGCTCTATCGAATCCTGAATCTTTCCAGAGACTGGGAAGCCATAAACTTCTCCAGACAACCTATTCCTGTACCTCACCAATGCTTTTCTCTAGCATGTGCTTAGTTAGTTTTTCTCCTAATTAAATAAATTCATAAATCATCCACATTATAAGCATATTTTGGATGTCCCCCCCCAAATATTGTGCTGTTTGAAAACTTGGTCTCTGGGCTTTGTTATGTTTGGAGGAGCTGCACACAGACTTTTATAAGTTTTCTTGTCACAGAAAAACTGGGGAGCTAATGACTGGATTTTGGGGGAGGCATACTGCATTTTTGATCATTATCTCTGCATTCAAGTCATTATATACAAATAATGTATGGGGGGAGCGTCCTCCTTTTCTCTCTTTTCAAAGCTATAAAATCTCTGTTTGGATCAGTTGTTTCTAGGGATAAAGTGATCCACAGCAACAGTGGAAGGCCTCCCTAAGTCCTCACTCCTACATCTTGAAAGTGTTTTTTTTTTTTGTTTTTTGTTTTTTTTTTTTTTTTTTTTTTTTTTTTTTTTTTTTTTTTTTTTTTTTTTTTTTTTTTTTTTTTTTTTTTTTTTTTTTTTTTTTTTTTTTTTTTTTTTTTTTTTTTGGTTTTTCTTGTTTTTTGTTTTTAATGCAGATCCAAATCTGGACTCTACCATTACTCAGTAAATATTGAACTTGTACTGTTTCAGAGAAAGCCCATGAGTGAATTCTAGCATGACACTGGATGCATCAGTATCAATCAGGGTTGAGCCACCTTAAGCAATAAATATTCTTGTTCCTCCCCACTATAAACTGTGCATTTGGCGATGACAATAGTTTCCCAATTAGTGTTGTGCCAAAATCTGTGAATTTAACCTGGTAACAGCTGGTAAACTGGTGGAAATAATATTGTTCTGTATCTAAGCCACAAGTAATTAAATAAATAGCCTGAAATATTTTTCAGTAAGAAAAACATATCTGTGCCTTTAAGGACTCCTTTTTCATTTTTCCATTTTAAAAAAACCCAAACCAAACG
>WEIU01005337.1:88113-117899 GCA_013389925.1 Aegithalos caudatus | reverse complement strand
GGAGGCCTTATAGCACCTTCCAGGACTCAAGGGGGCATATACAAAAAAAAAAGAGAGTGACTTTTTTTACACAGGCAAATATTGACAGGATAAGGGAGGATGATTTTAAACTGAAGAAATTCTTCACTGGGAGGAGGGTAAGACACTGGAAAAGTTTGTCCAGAGAAGTTGTGGATGTCCCATTCCTTGGAGTGTTCAAGGCCAGGCTGGATCAAACTTTGAACAACCAGGTTTAGTGGGACATGTCCCTGCCCATGGCAGGAAGGTTGAAACTAGATGATTTATAAGGTCCATTCCTACCCAAGCCTTTCTATGTTTCTATAATTTTACGATTTTCTCAATTCTGCAAAAGCATCTTTGATACACACATTTTTTACCACAAACATATTTTTGATCAAATCCTAACAGAAAATACTGAAGACATGCAAGTTACCTGATCACTGTTATATATGCTTGTTCAAAGTAAATTATTATTTTTCAGTAATTACAAAAAAATTCAGAGCAATGATGCATCTTATAAAATTGAGAAGGGTTTTGTAGAAGATGAAAGTCAGACAGAAGTAGTCAAAGAGAGAATTTTTCAGAAACAAAAACTATTCACCAGACTAAGCTAAGAATACCTAAGCTTGACAATTTATGTGCTTCACTGTGAGCTGGGAAAGTGTGTTTGTTTGCTGCAATTCTATATTGCCTCTTATTTTAATTTATCTTTCTTAAGATTTTTGTTGTCAGTCTGATATTTCAAAGTACATCTGTAATAAAAAAAAGATCCATAGCACCTAAAAAGACACAGAAAATATTGAGCAGATGCTAGAAAATGAAATTGAGAAATGTGCAGTGGGTAACTAAGTCAATGGGACAGAAGTATCTTCTGTCAATAAATGAAGCTGTCAGTGGGTTGAAGAGAAAGAGAAAGGTCCAAAGGATGATGATGAACTCAGATTGTTCAGGGACACATTAGGGACATTGCTGCAACAATATCCAGAAACCAATCAGAGAAAGGTACTGTCCTTGCGGTGGGATGATGAATGACAGCATGACCAATTCAGTTTGTCTTATAACAAGTTTCTACTGCATCTATGTGTTAAAAGTAAGGACAGGGGGACTGACACCAGCAGGCAGAATTGGCCTGGCAAGTTTCTTGTTCACAAATTTACAAGGCAACTATGAAAACCACACACCTGATGAAACATATCTCTGCCACCAAGATGAACCTGCAGGTGAACCTAAGGGGAAAAATACATTGCAGCAGGAAATCTTTGTGCAGGAATTCAAGAGGAGCACAGAAAAACTTTGGTCTATGCAGACTTTAAAAAAGCTTTTGCTTCTAGGAATTCTTGGCTACCTACCTAGCACATCCTGGCTAGGCTGAAATGGGTGACTACAGAGCCTTTCTCCATACTACAGGTATATAGATGGCAATTCTTGAGCACCATAGTCAAACTCTGTGTATGGTGTGTGTGGGTCTGTGTGATCAGTTTTTCCTACATCTCTGCAAGACCCAGGCATTGAGTAAATGGGAAAATGTCATATTCTGGAAAGATATTTGATGAATATGTTGATGACATGAGACATATCTACCTTATAATGAGAAAAAAAAAAAAAAAAACAAAAAACAAAACAACATAGCAAGGTCCCTTTGCATGCAATAAGGCTTTAGAATAAAACAAAACAAAACAAAACAAAAAAAAAAATGGCTTCAGGTGGGTGCCTTGAAGAGTTAGAGGACAGGATATGATATCAGCTATGCAGAAACACGGGTTTATGGTTTTCCTTGGGACATCCTAAAATGCAGCAGACTAACCTTCATCTTAATAACAGGCACAGTGTAATGTCTGTCTTACAGAATGTTTTTAAGTTTGGATTTGGTCATGGTGGAAATAGGAAAGAATTCTGGAAGTAAAAATCCTGTAATATTTATCTCTCTGGAACGATACTGCAGGATGATAACACTGATGTGTCTGTGTGTACATTTGCATCTCCACACCTACTTGATCACCTGCTCTAAAAAAAAAGTATGTTCTCTACTCTGAATTCTGGAGCTGTCTGATTAACAGACCACCTGGCTACATCCTCCTTCCAGGCGGCTGTGGGGTGTGATAAGGTTTTTCCTTACCTCCTTTTCTCCAGGCTAAATAATCCCTCAGCGGCTTCTCATAGGTCTTGTGTTCTAGACCCCTCACCAGTTTCACTGCTCTTCTCTGGGCAAGTTCCCCGAATCTCAAAGTCCTTCTGGAACTGGAGGGCCCAGAACTGGACACAGCACTCAAGGTGTGGCCTCACCAGTGCCAAGTAGAGGGGGACAATCCCTGCCCTGGTCCTGCTGGCCACACTGTTGCTGATACACGCCAGGATAACATTGGCCTTAGCCATGTGGGCACAATGCTGGCTCATGCTCAGTGTGCCATCAATTACTACCCCCAGCTCCCTTTCTGCTGGGAAGATTTCTAGCTACTCTGTCCCTAGCTTGTAGCGCAGCAGGAGTTGTTGTACCTAAAGTGTACCAGCACTTGGTCTTGTTGAACCTCATGTTACTGGATTTGGCCCATCAGTCCAGCCTGTCCAGGTCCCTCTGCAGAGCCCTTCCACTGTCCAGCAGATCTACACTCCCCACTATTTGGTGTCATCTTCAATTTTCTAAATAGTAGACTCAATCCCCTCATCTAGATCATCAATAAAAAGTATTAAACAGCACTGGGCCCAACACAGATCCCTGAAGGACACCAACAGGGACTGGCCACCTTCTGGATGCAGCACTCTTCACCACCACTCTCTGGGCCCAGTCATTCCAGCCAGTTCCTAACCCAGCAGAAGTCCCACCTGTCCAAGCTGTGGCTGCCAGCTTTTCCAGGAATGCTGTCAAAGGCTTTGTTGAAATCGAGGCAGACACATCCATAGCCTGTCCCTCATCCACCAGGTGGGTCACCTGCTCATAAAAAGAGATCAGGTTTGTCAGGCAGGACCTGCCTTAATTTATGCTGGCTAGGTCTACAGGAATGAATGCACTGTAATGCAGGGAAGATCACAGATGTGAAAATTGAGATAAATCTAGCATATGAGCACAGTATAGATCAAGAATCAGCAGTTGGGCTTCCTCCTGGCAACTGGGCAAAAGAAGCATCCAGATTTTGAGCCTGATCAAAGCTTGTCAAAGAAGCATATGCTGTAGTTTTATCTCCAGGACCCCTCAGACATCCTCAGGAGCATGATGATGCCTCCCCCACAGAACACCAACTATGTGCATACCTGTAGGGGGGATTATTAGAGTCAAGCATTAATGCAAGGAGCACTAATGCAGCATAAGCCCAAAATATCATTACACCATATATAACTGACAACAAAAGTTTATTTAAATACTTGTGTTGCTTGGGTAACTTTTGGTGGCAACTAGAGCAATCTGACAGAGGAATTATCTTACATAAAGAGGAACCAGCTAAAATATTTAAACTTCCAAATTTTTATCTTATATGAAGAAATAGATCATCTTCTATGTGGAGTTTAGCTTCCAGGCTGCACAGCTAAAAATGAATTGCAATAACAGAGCTCTTTCCAAACTCAAACTTGTTATGCCACTGAATGTTGATGCAAACATACACAAGAGACAATGGCAGCTCAGAAGCATGTGATTCTTGGGGGCTAAGTTTCCTAATACTTCATAAACATGAGTTTTCAAGTGGTGCATATGAACAATTTTAAGTTTGCAGATCTATGCAATCATGAAAGAGAGGTGAAAAATTTCCCAGGAAACAACTTCTTCAGTGACAGGAGAAGGAGTGGATCCACAAATACCCACATGGGAGTCATATCACAGCTCTGCTCTTCCAGAAACTCCTTCCATTTGCTGGTGCATGGCAGATAACATCCCCAGCAAATTCATTACATGCAAAAATTGTTAAAGGTGGGGATAAAATATTACATAAACCCAAAGAATTTGTTTATAGGTCATAGCAAATTAGAGAACTGCATAATCCTCCCTTAGCTATGACAGAATAAAAAGAAATTCCACAAATTGTTTTAAAACCAGCAACAAGTGCATGTGCATTTACTTTAAACATTTCATGTCATGTTTATGTTGATCTTGCCATCTGCTTCTTTCTACATAGGGGGTCTTGTGGCTCTTGAAATCAGTGTGATTTCCCTTTCCAATAGCCAGCACCGCTCTGGAAAGAGGGACTCCTTTTGTTTTTGTCAGTTGTTGGGCTGCTGCCCTTCTAGACAAAACCAGTCCAATAGCCTCAGCAGGAAATCACAGCCAGTGCTGTCGGAGCCAGTTGGTCTCCTATTATCCTATTCCTGTGGAATGCCTTATCTTGAGTCATTGTTTCTTTACAGCCTCTTTTTAGACTTAATCAATGTACTCATGCAGTGACTGCCCTGTAATAAGGTCATCAGAGTTTTTATACATTTTTACAGCCCACTCAACATCCTTCAAAATAGTTAACTTGAGAGATTTCTGTCATTGTAGAGATGGGCCTTAGGCCCATAGAATCTTGGCTGAACTGAAAAAACATCTTTTAGAAAGACACCCAAAGCTTAAATAATTTTTGGAAAATATGATCAAATCCTCCATAAAAACAAATGTGAAATGAGGCAAAGAAATATAACCAGAAGAAGATGAAAGACTGGGCAACCTTTTTTTTTTCAAGAGATGGGAATGTGATATTTGAGACAATAAATAATATTAGAAAACAATTTCAACAACAGAGTAATAAAAAGGATCAGGATGAATACCCTGGAGATAATTTTCACTGAATCTGGTTTCAACATCAATTCTTGAGTGCACTAATATTACTCACTCCTGTCCTAAAATTGCCCCTTCCAAATAAGATGCAGTTCTGTGTAGCCCCATTAATCCTCCACATCCTCTCTCTGCTGATTAAGTGGCTTAAAGAAGTTTATTTAGTCTCTCGAGCTTTCAAGATGAAAGGCTATTTCCTCAAGTACTCAAGGCTTGTAGATATAAGAAGGGTCAATCTTCATTCCACATACTAGGCTGGAATATCCTTGGCCAAGGACCCCCTCAGAATACAATCGCTAGAGCACAGTGCACTGGGAAGTGCTAAGATGAGGAGAGACAGGATGACACCACTTATAGTGACACTCTTTAGTTCAGCTCAGTGTGTTCTTGCAAGGTCTCCAAGATAACACAGAGCAAAAGAGAGTGAGGAAGGCAAAACACAGCAACCTTTTGCTTCACTTGTCACTTTCATTCAGAGTAAAAGAATAAATGAGAATCCACCCTCAGCCATGGCTAAATGTACTAAGGGCCAGAGCTACTTAACTAGTTAATATTTCAGTAAAATTAAGGCAATATTCATGCAACAGCCAAAGAAGATCTTAAAGCTCTGTCATAGATTGGAAACACTATTCATCCTGCACGGATATTTCTCCTGTCTTGAGCCTTCTGGAGCATCTATCTCTTGAGATGCCTAACTTATCTAAAATTGCTAATGTCCACATAATGAGAATAAAACTTTCAAAAGACATTTTCATTCCTTTATGCAGTTTAAAATTAAAAGGATTATCAATAGGAATACTAATGAGAAGTTGTATTGAAGATACTATAAAGAACAAGTGGTAAAAATAAAAGTATTTTGGCTGAAATGTGAACAATTGAAAGTTAAACTCCAGGGTTTGCATCAGGTAGGTATAGAGCTCCAACATGAGGCCTTTAGTCTGTCTGGAGGTCCCAGAGCAGAGGAATGAGAATCTCTTTCCCTAATACATGTGTATTTCTGCATGGACAAACCTTGGCTTTACCCAGAAGGTTGGGTCCAACATGGAGATCTCTCATTCAGTGCACAGAAACAGAAGTTTTACCTTGGTGATGAGTGGTCTCCTCTGCAGAGGAATTTTCAAGTGAAGGGAAGAGCATCGAGCTTTCACTGGCTGCATCAAGACATGCAGCTCTGGTACACACAGAAATAGAAACTTACTTTTAGCACCACACCTTCTGTCACCAAGTAAGGACCAATAACTACAATTTCTACTGTTCTGTGAGGATACACTGATACTCCATGCATCTTTTAAGCTAATTCACCTTCTCCCCAAGGCACTAGGGTGACAAAATACATGAATATAACTGGCAGGCTTGGATATTGACTGGGCTTAAAAAAGGGTATTTACAATGTTTATGATACACAGTATTTACATGGAGCCATATTCAGGAAAAGTGCACTGTGATTACTGACATTTTTACAAGTTAAATTTTGCCCAATAAATCTCATAGAGGACAAGTATGGAAATTTATTCAAGAACATTGCCATGTTCATTATTTACAGCTGCAATTTTTTTGAATGTTCACTGTAAGTGAATCCCTTATTGCTTCTATAACACACTAACACTTTCTAATTTTTGTTTCTAACTTGTGAAGGTTTTAATGGCAGATAAAAATATATTAAATCACTGTGATCATTACCAGCTTATATATGCAGGGAGAACACTCCATACAAGAGCATTTTTTGATATTTAAGTCTAAAAAATGTGGAAGAGAAATAAAGGGAAATGGAAAATTTACAGAAAAAACTGTGAATGAAAACTTAAGGAGGTCTGTGAGAGCTGCTGATAAGATAATTGAGTTTCCTGATTATCCAATGAGAAAAGAAGATAACTTTGGCTAAAAGCTCATAACTTTTTTAGTGGTAAAGTGAAATCTGTAATGTGACAAATGTCAAATGAAAAAATAACATGATGGTAGAAACAGAAATCATGTCTGGCAGAGCAATGAATGCTAAGAAGAAAGTTGAATATACTAGTCATTAATTCTTGTAAATAGGGAGGCTGTTCATGTAGGAATGTTGATGGGGAAAAGACAGAAGTATGACACTAATATTTCTCTTCTGCATTTGAAAAGAAACAGAACAAGATAATTGTAAGAGAAAAGTAAGCTTGTAACCACTTTGCTAAACAGTATTCAGTGAGAGAGAAACTAGGAAAAAATCATTAGTCCTGAATATCTTGAATGCTAAAGTTCTGAATGTTTTTGCTGGGGGATCTTTAGTCCTGGGGAATAAACTTTTAATACTACTTTGAATACCAGCAGGAATCCAAACTGTGCAGCAGTCAGGGAGGAAAAGGGGGTTAACCGACTGGACTACAGCAGGCTTCTGTTAATCCCCCAGAAACCAAATGAAAAAATTAATATGGCATTGCCCCAACTAGAGGGATTCAAGGACAGTGATATAATTAATGTGTGCTGTAAGAATTAAGTCAATTTGTAGGAAATAAGTTCATTTAAACGAGTCCCATGTGGTTGATCCCTGTTTACAAGGGTATGTTAGAGGTTGAGGAGGTGAAAAGAACAATAGTCACTTATGCTAATGATGTTGATGATTACCTGTTCTGTCCTGCAGATCATATCTGTCCCAGCACAAGCAGGGAACTAAATTTTGCTGTGCTTTTATGTGAGTAGCTCTCAAAAATCTGAGGAAAGCAGAAAACATGTCTGAAGGAAGTGCTTAACTAGTGCCTTTAGAGAATAAAAAACCCAGCTGAGAGCAGAGGGAGCATCACACACACAGTGATGGATGCTTTTCCGCTTCATAAAGCCTCATCTAAGAGCTTTTGCACATCTCTAGCAGGTGATGCTCCGAGCGATGTCTGGGTCACTTGAGATGTCCTGCCACCTGTGCGAGGGCAGGCATCAGTTCTGCATTTCAGAACCCTCCTTGATGAGAAGCAAAACAACTGTGCAGTATACTGCAGTTTGAAATCCCCACACAAAGTCCCTGGGGAGGTTTTCAGTACCACCTTCTAGAATTACTGGGTTTGGTCAGGTAGGGTTGGGTTTGGTTCATTTTGTTTTTTTGTTTCCTTTTTCCATTTCTGCTCAACAGTATGAAGATGTGGGCAAACTGTCATTGGCACATTGTACTGAGATGCATCTGGACTATAAATAAATACTAAACCCATTGTTTAGACACACAGTGAAATGAAGTGGGAGTTTCAACTACTCCACCTGATAGGTCAGCATGAATCAGTCTGTAGGAATGTAGAAGACACACATTTTAGATGGCAGTGATATTTTGTAACCTCACACACCAACTGTAAAACTTCAGAGGTGACACTGAGAGAATACTATCATGATTTAAAGAAAAAGCTCTCCAAGAACTTGTGGTCTATGTCAATGCCAATTACACTCTGGGCATAACTATATGCACAAGATTTATCACAGCCAGAAACTTCAGCCAAAAGTTCTTTCCAAAACTGTGGATAATGCAATTTCTGTCAAGTATAAGTAAAGATTTTGAAAACACAATCTGCTACAAGGCAGTTATCCTGCAACCACAGTCCTCTTAGTTACGAGGCCTGTATTTGTTGGTTGCAACATTTAAAATGTTGACAGGGCTGCTCTTAAGGCTCATGTATTTTTCAAGAAGTTATTTGCTATAGTGCTACAAAGTCAAAGCATCTCAGAAAAAGTATCTGTAGTTGAAAATCCATTTAAGAATAACACAGGCTTTACTGACAGCCCCAAGTTTTCTTACATTGGTTCACTCAAGATTGCATTCACATTTTATAATGGGAACAAGGAAAGATTGCCTCTATTCCCTGTGGCTGTGGCAAAGTGCCATTTCATACTGTAGCTGTACTGAATGCAAACATCCTTTGGTCTGGTTCAACATCAAAATCTTGGTAAGCAAGCCTGACTAAGTATTATAGAAACAATTCTGTATCTAATGGTACTGCAGTCTACTCTGAAATGCATTTATAGCTCCAAGTTGCAAAGATGTCTAATGTTCAAAGTAGAAGGAAGAAAGTCTCTTCTCCAGTTTGTGCTGTGAGGTCAAACTTGTAGCTCATAGAAGTAAGACAACAGTATGATATCAGAATAAAGAAGCACCAAATTCAAATTGTGTTTTCTGCATATCTGCCAAGTCCACAGAGATAAGTAGATATAATTGCCTACAAAATTTAATCCATCACCTATTCAAAAATCATACATTCATTTACATAGTCCAAAAGCATCACATCAGAGCATTTTGGTTTAAACTCTGTTTGACTAAGAGTTTTTGAACTCTTACCATGAGTATTGATATTAGCAGTAGCACCTTATAATCTTTTTGAAGTACAAGTGCTTTATATAATTTTCCATATTGTCTTGATTTTTTCTACGGAATTTCAACAGCCTCACTCTAGGAAGCCTCACAGACTTATAAATTTGACCTTTATTATTTCAGCTTCAGTTTTCTAGGTCTCAAATTCAGTGAAGATATTACAATAAGCAAACTGTAGATACAAATTAATTATTCCTTTACACAAGCAAATTCTGTTGCTTATATCAAGATTGGCTTAGCTTTCCCATCTATTACCTTTATATCTTAAAAAAAGTTTGTTTTAATTTTTTTTTTTTTATAAAAAAAATTTTTTTTTTTTTTTTTTTTTTTTTTTTTTTTTTTTTTTTTTTTTTTTTTTTTTTTTTTTTTGAGGTTCACACTACTGGTTTTATTTTCCTCATCAAGAAATTCCAACTCCATTCCAGTTGCTTTTATTTTTGCAGACTGGATTCTATTATGTGTCATTGTATGTGTGTCATCATGTCCTGTCCACCACTACAAACTTTACCTCCTTCCCTTTAACATTCTTAGTTTTCTTTTAACTTTCACATTGATATTTTTCCTTTTCAAAGTCTACATTTGTCTATGTGAGTAATCATAGAATAAAGTTAGAAAAATTTTGGCATGAACTAGAGGAGAGCATGAGCTTATTTGTCTCCTTTACTTGCTGCCAGTAGCTTCTCTACTAGATACGAAGATGACATTAAAAAATGAGTGTTTCACCCTATGGTTGTTTCTGGACCCCAGGAAGAAAACACAGAAAAGGAGCACAGTGATATTAGTTGGGAAATGGGGCATGGTCAGGGTTCCACTCTGAGGAGCCTCTTCTTACTCCTGGGTCAGCACTCTGGTGTCAGGTACCACATAAGGAAATTTATAGATCACCTGCTATGAATTCCTGGAGCCTAGTGCCAAAAAATTATAAAAAATTGACAGAAACAGTAACTTATGACAACGAGTAACTGGAATCTTTAAGCTGATGAAAGAGAAAGCCAACCATTTCCTACCTGGATTTAGAAACAGTTCTCAAGAACTTATTCTCACTGTACTCTGACTTTGCAAGAAAACTACCCCTAAATACTGCAGAGATGGCAATGTTGTCAGAAACAGAATACCTTCAGTAAAGATTTTTTAAGAGTTTCCTGCAAATTGTAGTCCTTATATGTGGAAAACATATATATTTTCTACAAGCAAGCCTGCTTTCTCTCCACAATTACACTCTTTTCACTGCCAAGGGGAAAATTAGGCTGCTAACAGTCTGACTGGGAGACCACAGAGCTTTTTGACTGTCATCTTCCTATTTCCTCTGAACAGATTTGGCAGCTGGGGGATGAATTGCATTAAACTTTGCTGACCCAAAGGTTTTACTAAAAGAGAACAACTTCATCAGAGTATACAGAGAAGAACTGACATAGACAACAACCCCAGGTTTGACTGAGGGTTCTGTTAGAGAGATTCCTGGCTACAAGCTGAGTGATCAACAGCACATTTCATTGAGCATCCAGAATCATTAATATAATCCCACTCTAACCTCTGCTTGCTTAGCGGAGCTACATTTGCTAAATCCTCCTAGCTGTGTACTGAAATAGTTATTACCAAGATCTTGTCCATTTTAAAGTGGACTGCAGCCATCTCCACAATATTCAGCCCCCACCTGAGAGGAGAGGGCTCTCTGTGCCCTCTTGCTGGGGCCAGAAGGCTCTTTGGCACCTTGTCTGCAGCCTCCAACTTGTTCTCACCAATTCCAGTTGCACTGTATCTTTTTTAGCCACCCTAAGGGTACAAAATGTTACCTGAAGGAGCCCTAAGGATACTTGATGTAAGGAAAAGAGAAGAGCATCTGTTACCAAGGAGAATTTCTGGCTTTTTCTGTGTCCACTGCTGTGTCAATATAGATAATGACAACAGGAGTCAAGGCCACAAGCTGATGATGCTCAGCAGAATCCAGCCTCTCAGAGCCTGAGGCACACAAACTCCTGACACAGACAGAGGTGCAACACCAGCAGAACTATGGATTATACCATATACTCCACTCAGGGTTTCATTATAGCCCAAAAAAGAGGTGATGCCCTTACTGCCACACACAGATTATCTGAAGGCAGGAAGGCCCAGAGCAGCTCCTTTTTTTTTGAGCCATGCCTCATTTATGTTGTAGTTAGAGTTTTGCTCACTTCAAAAAAGAAGTTTTGGAAATTGTCAATTTCTTAAAGCAGACTAGATAGTCTGCTTAAGGCAAGTCCACTTAACAGTCAGTGTGAAGCTCCCTTTCTTATCTTCTCTCTTTGTACATACACACTGTCCTTCCTTATGGTGACAGAGGCTATAATCAATCCCCTTCTTCCTTTTGTGTATTTTAATACACAACTTCTCTAAAAGTAAGCCTTTTTCCTTTCACATTCAGCTATATGTCTCCTTCACAACCTTCAAACTCACAGCTGCATTTGGGCTTCAATTAGTCAAGTGCTTGAAGAGTTGCTGCTAAAATGATCTCCACACTTTTCTTTGTTGGGTTTGCCTGTATAACAAAATAAGAACCATGTCCTTGTCATTAAGGCCTTCCTTTGTTTATTATTCACCCTATATTGCTGATTTTCTTTCTGTTACCCAAATTACCTTTTTTCTCAGTGTCCTTTCTGCAGTAGGGAGTGCTCTTTGATGGAGTCTGAATTTTCATATGCACCTTAGTGTTCCCCATTACTGGGAATTTTACTTTCCCTTTACTGTGTGAGCTTATGATGTCTAAAAACATAAGAAGCTGTGATTGTAGAAGAGAACACTAAGAATGTGTAGGGAATAGGCGCTGATGATTCTTCAGGAAATCCATATCCCAGTGTATTAGATCTTCAGCCTCACCGTTGTTTGGAGAGTCAAGCTCTGAAAGATATGAAGGGCTTTAAACCCTGCTACTTTCTAATAGTGTCAATCCCCTTTACCAAAAAATACTCTCAGAAGTTAAACCACTCATATGCCCATCTCATTTCCTTCCCACCTTGAAAAGACATGTTCTGAAGTCAAAGTAAGAAGTTACCAGCTTATAGAATCCACTTGCATATTCAAAAATCCACTTGTGGAGTGACATAAGCATAAATTATATAATGCTGTTGAGAGATATTTGAAAATATGGATATTTATCTGTTACATACTATAATATAAGGTCCATTCTCAGATTAACTAATATCAAGTAATCACAACTTTATGAATAAGCTGATTACCTTGAGAAAAATTTACAGGATATTATAAAATAATAAGCTATTAGCTCATCATAATGTGTGCCAACTAAGTCACTCCTAAATAGAAAAGTAAGAAAACCTAAAGATGGTAGAAGTTAGCTTTGCATGGAGGATGCAGATTTGGAGAAGTAACTATCTACATTAAGAAAAATTGGTTGGCAAGAAACTTCTTAGAGTTCTTAAAACCAGCCTTAAACTCAAACTTGTTAGTTTCTATCAACCTGTCTACCAGCGCCTTTCTGTAAAGAAATAATAAAAATTTTGTAAGAGTAATAGTGTTTCTACTGAAATTTTATTTTCCTATGAGGAAATCTAATGGTTGTAACATTTTATAGCAAAAAAACAAAACAAAACAAACCACCCCCCAAAAAAAAACCCACAAAAAAACCCCAAAAAAACCCAAAAAACCCCCAAAACCCAAAAAAAAAAAAAAAAAAAAAACCCCCAAAAAAAAAACCACCCAAAAAACCCCCACACTGCAACTGACTGCTTCAGGCTGTTTTGTTTTCAGACTTTGCAGTGTTTTGGCTTCTAAAAAGGTGCAAAATTTCACAACTATATAATTTTGGATGCTAACTGTGTTTTGTCCCACAGGCTTGTAATCTGAATGCATTTGCGATAGTTTCTCTGGAAACAAGGGTTCACTCTTGGTTTTCAGGCTATGGTGTGCTGTCCATTCTTGAAAGAGAATTCTCCCCAGTGTAATTGGTGAGGTTAAAGTTATTTAGGGCCTTTTTTGCCAGAGAAGAAATTACATTTTCCATCTAGTTTAACATTCTAATAATTATCTTTGGGGGCTTGATTCAGGCTTGCTGAAGTCCATCAGGCTCTTTCCTTTGCTCACAGAGCCAATATCATCAAATTTTCATTTGGCTTTGGTCACTACTGCCTGATTTTCAATATACTTTCTTTATCATTACACTCACAGCTAGTTTTATTTAGATCAGAAAGAACTGTTGATACTGGGATAATTTAGATTTTTTAAAATTAACCTGAGAAGCCACTGCTCCCCATAATTAATGCAGTAAGTCTGGGAGGTCTTCCAGACAGACCTGTGTGAAGGCAGTCTAGTCCATGTTCAAATAGGTATCTTGCCATTTTACAAGAAGAGTTTCTTTTTTTTCTTGACTTTGCTATGAGGTCAATATTTTTCCGTAAGTTTATGTGAGGAAAAAGTTTTTTGAAACAATATCCAGGGCCTCTTTTTAACGATAATTTTCCTTTGCTATATCTTGCCAAGATTATTTAAGCCTCCCTGTGCATATTTATAGGAAATCTGGACAATGATGGAAGGAGGATTCATTTTTGAGATCTTGTTCAAGTGTCTCAGTATTTCATTGCTTTATTAAAAAGGAGATTTTTTTTACCCTGCTGTAGCTTTCAGATTCCTGGGAGAAATGTGTTTTCACAGGTTACTCCAAGGCCCATAGTACACATATTTACATCCAACAGGCAGTCATGGTGCATGCCTTTACAGTGTAGATATACTCCAGAGGTGAATCTACTCCAGACTTTTATCACCTGTTGGCTCCCCACCTGAGGCCTGCAAGGCTCTGGCAGAGCTTTGTGCTCCCTGTACAAAGGAAAAGATTTCAAACCACTGCTGTAAATCAAATGCAGAGCACTTCCAAGAGAAGTTTGGTTAATGCTGCCTTCAGATGGAACAAATATTTACTGGAGGCTGTGATATGGCTTTGACTCACCTTTGTGTTCAAGTTTGTCCAGTATTAAGTGCCGTGGATTTCACGGACAGTTAATTTCCTTTGTTGCTTGTTAACTGCTAAAGTACGGAACAAAGAAAGAAAAAGACATACAAAAGTCATTTTGTCTGTTTTTTCTAGGCAGAAAGATCTGAACAGAGAGAGGGCTACAAACTTAGTTGCAAGACTTTGGCATATGCTTAAAGCATTTCTGCTCATTTTAACACCAGTAACAGAACAAGATATGCCCAGGGATGTGTTCTGGGACACTGGAAGAGTCGCCCTCCCCAGAGCTGGTACACATCTTCTGTACAGTGACATGCTCCATGGTTTTTTGCAGCTACATAACAAATTACAGGCTCTGGAATTAGCTCAAGCAAGAGAGCAAGCTTGGTGGAGCAGCAGGAGAGAGGTTGGTGCTAGAGAGAACTGGACTCTGAATCTCAGAAACTGAGAATCAGTATTTTTGAGCAGAATACCTCCTCAGATGGGCGAGTCCTGCTCCTACTCAAAATTCACTCAGGGAAAGCTGTGGAGAGGCCCTCACTGGCATGCCACTTCATGTAGGCTGTGTTCCTTTTGAGATTTCCCAGCAGAGGTCCATCTCATCAGGGAGATGCCAATACAGGCATCATTCTTCATTTCCTGCAAAGAAACTTGCAAGAGGTGAAGCTTTGAGAACAGTCCTCTCCCTTTTCCAAACTGCATTCCCATCAGAAAACTTGGAGAAATTAGGATCAGAAAAAAATGGGTTTTCTTTAGTTGTGTGTTCTTAAACTGTTCTGAGGGGTTAATAAACCAGGGCATGCAGCTTTGCAATGGATAATCTGCATAGTTACTCATCCCTGACTACAGGCCAGAGGCTTCTTTGTGACAATATATGAGTTCTGACTGGGCACCGGGTCTGAAAAATATATGTACATATTGTCACTGCACATCTGGAATTTAGAACTGCTAATGGATATGCTGTGATAGAAAAGAAAAGTGTCTGGCCAATAAACTTGGTTTATATATTTATTTTAAAAAGCATTACCACATTTCTGGCTGGTAGCCTTTCATCCTCTAGACTTTACACCAGTGCATCTGGAATGCTAAGCAGCTCTTTCAGGGATGCAGCCATATCCCCAAAATCACCTTTTTTTTAAAAAAAAAAAATTGAAATAACTTTAAAAACTAATTAAAAAGGAGGAAGGGTTACATAGTTAGCCTTGTATATCAGTTCCTACAATCTCAGAAACCACAGGTGAAAATTCTCTCTCAGACTCTCTGTCAGCCTACTTTATTTTCCAGGGTGCCGCTATGAACACGTGCAGCTGTCTTTGAATAATATATTTTGACCTCATTACATGTGCAACTCAAAAGAGCAATTGTGAGCAGCTTTTTCCCAGGACTAGCAGCAAAGGTCTGAGCATTTTGAGTTCCTACATGCCACTTTGACCCCCTTGTCACCATAGTCACTGAACCCGTGAGCAGAGCTCAGCTCACCCTCTGTAGGGGCAGTGATGCCACGTTTGTCAACTCAGTCTCTCTCATGTGCTGGGAAGTAGCAGTAAAAGAAAGCATCAGAGACTGGCAAAGAGAGAAAACTGACAGACCACTGACTCTCCAGGCATGCTCAATAGGCAGCCACCAGAAAAATACACTCCACCATGATGCATGAAATGTATTTCAACCAAGGTAATGACAAGTCTTGTTTACAGGCCACATTTACAGCTCTGAAGCTCTGGCAGGGACAGTGTTACACATCTTGATGCAGAGGCAGTGTGAAAAGCTTCCCCACATAGCGGTTGTCTTTCATCTTATTGATGTTTGCTTCTGTAAATCTCATACCTTTATAATGTGCACTGTGTCCACAGAATATTTTAAGGCAGGAACCAACTCCAAGGTGACAGCAGTGCCACGCATGTTTAAGTAAGGATTTGTAAAGCTGGAGTACTGAAAGCCTGGAGAACCAGAGACACATTTTCACTTTCTTCACTCAAGATTAGGAATTAGGCTCAAACTGTGGAAGTACGTGTAAAAGATCAGCTTCTTATGATCAGGCCACCCAGATGGCTTAATGGCAGCTGTTTTGATGTCCACATGATGGCATTGCAGCTACAGAGAAGATATGAGGAAAAACAATTCATGATCCCCCTTCCCATCCATTTTACACCCAAGCTCCCATGATTTGCTTCATCAACAAACCAGAACCAGCCCAGTCAGTGCTTTATAAAGCTTTATTGCAAGATGTGTTTACACAACGCTGTAGAGGTGAGTTTTTTAACTACTTATATCAAGAAATTTTGGACACTGGTCTGCGGTCAGTTTTCCATATTGACCCTGCATGGCACAGAAAAAAAAAAAAAATAGAGTGTGATTGGATCTTCCAGACAGTAAAGTGGGAAGAGTGGGGGGAGAAGAGGCAGATAAAAATAAAATCCCCCCTGGTTTGCACTAAACGTGATACAGCTTCTGAAGGATCAATACAAACAGTAGGTGAGCTTTGTGTGTAATAAAATCTTAAAAGAGTAATTCAAGTTCTTTATGAAATAAAACAGAAATGAAAATGCAGTTTCATGGACAATTAAATTTAACATAGGATGAATTCACCTAAAATGAGAAAACAACAAACAAAACCAAAAACTCAACAAAAAGGACCTGTAGATAATATCTCTGACCATGCATGGCTTGTTTTTTAAATTACAATTCACAGAATAACACTGCTGGAGAGCCTATTTTACACTATGCTACACAGAACATAGAAAAACATGAGTAGTGACATTTACACAATTTTACAGTATTTCTCCTTCGTCTAAGAAACACATCCTCTTCTACTTTACATTTTTTTACAATTCCCAGCTCACAAAGAAGGACACTATATGTGCAAAGACAGTCTTTAAAAAGGAGAAATGCATCCAATGCTACAAATAATCCTTTTCTTTCACAGAAGCCTCTGTATTAGATAGTGATTAAACAAAATATATCTTTATCTGCCACTCAATGTGAAATGGACTAATTAGAATTTTTTTTATTGGCATAAGCATCAGACTATACATCTCTCAAACTCCTTGCTATATAGCTATTAAATTGCTTGCCAAAAACTTCTTGGGGTTGCATCTGAAATGCCAATTGAACCAGCTGCTGCCCCAGTTGAAGCAAAGGAAGGTGGGCCTTACATGCTGTTCAAATATTTTTGAAATATTGAATGGTTTTCAACGGTTGCCTACAACTAAACATTTTCTCACAAAACACTTCAGTTTATTTTCTTTCAGAGCTTGTAAGTACCTTGCAGTATTTCCTCCAAAGGAACATCTACAGTTGTATCCCTTCCAGCTTAAACAAGTGTTTCTTGCATCCTGCTGCTGCAAGCACAGAGCCACTGTCCCAGGTCAGGCTGCCCACCAGTGCACACTCAGCCTGCCCTGAAGGTAACAAGAGGATTGGGACACGTGCAGTGAAGCTACAGGAGTGAAAAGGAGAGAGGAATATGCTCCTGCTTCTGCCTAACACTGTGTCCCTGTGCACCCTTTGGATAGAGGCAGGCAGTGCATGTGCCTGTCCATGAGCTGCAGTGGAAGGAAGGATGAAGGATGTGAAACTGGTTGGCTGGCACCTTGTTCCCATTTCATCTCTGTGAAATCAAAGCACTGCAATAAACAAAGCTGCACAGTAAAGCTGAACACAGACTACTGCCATCAGCTACAGGGCTTCCAAAGCATTTTGGACAGCCACTTGCTGTGCTAACATCCATCCCCAGGGAGGTTGCTGCAGGGCAGATGCCTGACAAAAAGAACCTTTTGCTGCACCTAAAATGGCATCGTGCCCCTCGGGGTTGTGGTGGTTGTTGAAGTCCTCAAATGTAACTTCTCAATAGATTTTAGTGTTGGCCAGGGTACACCTGGAGCACAGCACACCAGGGATTTAAGGTGCTGTCCTGCAGTACCTTGAAGGAGGACCTTGCTGTTCACTCACATCAAGACTGACAAAAAATTTCTGTTAAATTGGGACACTAACTTATATCTTGATATTCACATGTGATTATCTCTCATGCTAAAGCGAAGTCTTGTCTATCTACAAAACCAATGCCTTATTTTGCTGACAGAATCAACCATTGCAGAGATTCATCAAAAAAGGTGTCAAAAAAAAAAAAAAAAAAAAAAGAATTTTTAAAACCATGTTTGAAGATATTTCCACTATTTAAAGGAGAAAGAAAGACCCTCATTAAACCACTTTTTTTTGGTTGTTGTTGATTCTGGATTATGGACAAGGAGCTATCAAACATAAAGGTCATACATAGCAGCCAAGGGGCTATAAAACATCTGGAATCCATGAGCCTGGTGCCTGGCCTGACTGAAAGGTGAGGAGTGATGAATTTAACTTTTGTGAGGGATCTTTTTCTCTCAAGTGTGGCACACAAGCATTCCCTGGGGGTTTCTTCACTGCAGCCACACAACTGCTACTGAGCATTATCTCCACTTGGGAGTGAGATTATAGAAAGTATTTGCATGCAGTCTGCTTTTAAACATCAAGTGAGATGAAAGAAAATTAGGATAGCTTCCCTTTGGAGGTTATTTCATGTGCTAAAGTTTACCTCAGCATCCAGATCAAGAAGGCATTATGGCGGCAGTCAAACAGACACAGTGCTCTGGGCACTGCATTTGCAGCTGACTATCTATCAAAGGAAAGGGAAGAGAGGTAGTTATTATGGCTGCAAGTGTTTAAAAACAGCCTTCATGGATCTCTGTGTGAGAAATGGGAACATGTGTTACTACACTGTGTATCCAAGACTTTTGTATTTGTCAGAAACCAATCCATATCTCACACAAAACTTGTCTTAAAACAAGTGTTACATCCTTATAGTGGGCTCTTCCAGTGATGGAAGGGCAGGCAGCAGCTCAAGACCTGAAGGTTACAAGCTCACTAGACTGAGAGAGGCATACAGACATAATAAATCCCTCCACTTCATCTGGAATCCACTAGTTAGATGAATGGGAACAAATGTTATCCCCACAGTCAGGATATGCTGGCAGAGTCTGGAGGAAATACTGCCACCTTACAGATTAGTCAGTCATTTTCATCAGGAACCAAAATGGAAATCTCTCCTGCAGACACTGTGCTACACTATGTCTGATGATCTTATTGCAATAAATGCTGAGGACAGTGGAATTTGTCTGACTGTATACTAGTGCATAAACAATACCAAGTTATTCTTCAGAAAATTGCTATCAGTTTTACAGATAGAGAGCACAAACAGAAAAACAAATGCCATGGAAGAACAGAAAAGGAAGAATCTGCTTTACATGTAAGACACTTACATCCAGAGAGTCTGAAAGAAACCACCTTTTTTTCCACTGAACTTATTCCACCCTATATTATTCCCATATTTAATGTTCTTCTTGATAAGGAACATATTAAGTTTTGCACATTTTTTGCAAAATTTGGAAAATACATATGTCCAAGTATTAGTAATTCACCAGCTATGTTATGTTTCAGAGACAGACACTCTACTATGCTTAAATGAAACACAAATTTGTTCCCTGTTAGAAAGTGGCCACAAACAGCCAAGTGGTCATCAATTTTGCACATTCAGAAAATTTTAATTAAAATTAAATTTAATTAAATCTTAATTAAAATATTAATTTTTAAAGACTCAATTTTCTCCCTCCAATCAAATACAGGATCTCTGACAGCATAAATGTATTTTGTTGCATTTTTGCTTTTTTTATCACTTAGCAAGTAGCACAATTCAACCTGACCATTACATTCAGGGTGTCTTCCTCTTGTTTCAGACTTCAAACACCTCCACGAACCCCCATTACCTTCAGTTCTTTGTTCTAAGCATCCTTAAGCAAGATTTTAAAAGTCCGTAGTGGTAAGCAGCACATAAAGATCCACTTTAAAATCCAGATGCTCATAGCTCTAGCTTCTTTTACAGTGAAATTAGTTATGTGCCTCTTCTGTTTCCTAACCAGCTTCTTCCTTTCCAGAGTCCTTCAAATACACAACATATTTTATTGATTACCCAAATACTGCCTTCTGTCTACTTGTAAGGTTGGCTTTTTAACAAATGGAGGGGAAAACCACATCAAACTCAATGTTGTTCTTAAGAACCATTGCTCATTAGTGACTTTTTATTCCATGGGAGATCCAAGGCATTGGCAGATAAAGAATGAAATGTTACAATCAAAAGGGTGTACAGCATAGGTAGGATGTTCAGTCACAGGTCACACTGCAGTGTTGTCAGCTACCTGGCTCTGTCATCACTTGGATGCTATGCTCAATGAAATGTGATGGATGACCATGGTTTCAAAGGCTTATTGTGTTTGGTTCAACTCTTTTGAACAATCTTCAGTGATTATCCTGTCCTTAAAGAGAGCAGCGTAGAGTTACTTGAAGTACGTGACCTGGCCTGAGTGCTAGAAGCAACACAACTATGGCATTAGGACTCTAGCATAGACTATTATTTAACTCTATTTTCCAAGTGTGTTTTGCAGCCAAAATTGAACCCTGTTACCATGACTAAACTGTTGCAGTTCCTCAGTTAACCAGCTTGAAGAAAGTCTCAGCTGTTACTGCTGTGCAGACATACCCTTAATCTTAGAGGCTAAGGCAATGGAAAGAGACAATCTTGTACATCCTTGAGGATCTATTGGCCATATACAGACTTTGGCTTAAAAAGTTCCCTTTTATGTTAATGTTGTTTGAAGCTCTCTTCAAAATACTTCAGCTCTGTCTGGGGTGACCGTTCAATTCATTTTCACTGCTGTATATGTCCTCCACTTAAAGGCAGATGAGTTGACTAAAGGTTCTTCAAACATGCTGAGGGCAGTTATAAAAGTCAGTTATAAAACTGTGAGATAAGGGCAAATATATTGGAGTTGTTTACTGTATTACCCACTCCACTTGGATCAAGGATAATCACAAAAACCATAGAAAAGAACAGCAAAAACACAGCAGGCTTTTTAGCAGGGCTATTTCATATCCAGATTCATTAAACTGAAATAAAATCACCACCACGTTATCTTGCAGCAGAGAAAAGCAGCATGAAGGGCACAGGCAAGTGAACAAAACTTCTTGATCTTAGCATCCAAATGCATTTATCGAGTGTGTAAAATTGTTGACGTAGATCTCTCCAAAACTGTACAAATGCAGAGTACAACCATAGCTCAACCAGAGGGAGGAATTGTGTTCTCTCCTCTACGTGCATGCTGCTATGTACAGTATGAGTGTGCATTCATGCACATGAATTCTGGATCCTAAACTCTCCACTTGTATTGCAGGCCACGGCCTGCCCCACAGGATGAATCACACTGAACAACACTGAGTTCCTGCAAAAAAGACATTCTTTTCCTCCTGTCCAGGTGGAACAGTAAGGCCCCACAGTGAAAATCACGGTCCAGCTGGCTTCAGCAAAAGCATGAATTCACACCATGACTGCATACGTACAGACACATGCACACATGTCCACACATTCATTCTGTACATATACAAAGGTACACATACATTTTTACATTCTTTGGTGGCAAAATAATAAAAATTCCAACAAACCACAGGGTTGCACAGACTGTGCATCTTTGCTTAATGAATCTGCTTGAGGAGAGTTTGGGTTGCAGTAACAGGAGTTATTTTGCCTCTTTAAGGACTGTTCCTTGCATTGACAAAACACCATAGATTTACAATGACTAAAACAGGGCACAAGGAAAGCCAACGTAACAACAGATAACTCAGAGAGCCCCCTCCTACCCACATCAACACACCATGAGAAGAAGAAGAAGCCATGTGCTTTCACTTAGGAACACTCAAATGCTTCCTCAGTTACCATCTGGATGTCCTGCTGAGCTGTGGCACACACCCTTCTTCTGCCCTGGATGTGGGGTTTTGCTTTTTGTTGCTTATTGAAATTGAACTAACAGAGGATAGGATGTTGGGAGCAGCAGAGGAGGCTGGCAGGTCAATGCCACGCTGAAGGGTTGTCAGCCTGTGTGCTTCAGATGAACGGCTCTTCTTGTTGCCACCTCTGGGATGTCAAACTTGCATCTCAGAAGTGCTGATGAGGCCCAGTGCTTTGGCTTCCTCTGGTGTTAGCCCACTCTTTAGTGTCCTTCTCACTGCACAGTCATGAATTCCAAAAGCAGACAAAACCAAAAAAACCCAAACAAAACAAAAACAAAAAAGAGAATGCAAACAATTAGAATCAATAATTACACAAGACTTTCAACTGCAAAACCCCCCCCCGTTAACATGCAAGCTCAACTAAATCGAAAGTTTCTGTCTATTTAGGGCCTCAAGTTCAGAAACACTGAGTTTCTATGGCAAATTCATGGGAGCATCAACAGCAAATCCAAACAGTCAGGCAAAAATACATTTGTCATTTTGACATTTAGTCAACAAAAAGTTTTAAGGAAAAATACCTCAGCTTTTTAAGACTTTTTTTTTTTCTCTGAAAATGTATCAGTTTATTTTCAGTCCATAGAAAGTATCATCTGCCCTATTATTTTATAATTTCATAAGAATTTTTTAAAAGAGCTTTGGGTTCTTTGTAAGGATCTATTGAATTTATCACTATTAAATCCTTTGAGACTCTCCAAATGTGTAAAACCCTTCCCCTCAAAGTTAGAAGACTACAAACATGACCATAGTTGATTAAAATCATTAAAATGACTGTTTTCATACATACTCCCCTTTCTTTTGTAATGTTCACCCATCCTAGCACCATTTGTGTCATCTTTGCTATTGGTAGTCTGCAGCATTTTAGCTGAATTTAAATGATAAATCTAAGCCAAAATCTTGTTTCTTAATTTTCCATAGAGCGATCTGAACAGTAGCCCTGACAAGAGTTTTAAAATTTATGTTTGCTTTTTTTGTTCAGAAGTGTGTGACTGCACACACTGAGCATCAATGTTCTCCTAATTTTATTTGTGCTATGATTTTCAGGTGGATGGGCTTTAATTCAAGACACAAGTGGGGTGTTCACACTTTAATGTTCCTCAAATACAAAATGCACACCAAGATATCCAAGCTGCATGCGAAGCATAAACAGTGACTTGATATTGAACAGAATATATTTGGAGCCTTGAAACAGTGAGCTGTAGGGGAAGCTAATCTTGGAGAAACCAATTGCAAAGAGTGGTCAAGGAGCTTTTGCATAATTTAGCACAATTAAGATCTCTCATTTACTGAGTTATCCAGTCCATGTAACTGAAACTGGGTGGTCACACTCAAGGGCTGAGCAGGAGTGAGAGAAGGGAATGGATTGGCATAGAAAACAAGGGGATAAGATAAAGGAAGAATATGTTGTACCTGAACATTTGATACCATGCAGGTTGAATTAATGGGATCCATGTTTGATTGTCAAACCACTTTCATCAGTTACTGAGGTTAATCAAATGATCTGGGAATGCCACATTTCCAGTTCCTCCATTATAAAACCCTTACTTGAAAACTTTTTCAAAGCTCACTCCTTTCTCCTAGATTATCTGTATTATTAAACACCCCCAGGGGTCTGCATGAAAGCCTTTTAGGATACCCAGTTTTTCCTACAATACTGATCAATAACACCTTCCAAATTTACCAATACTTAGATTAAAGCACTGCAAGGTTAAATGAAACTGACAATGCTAAATTTAAGAAAGACCAAAAAATGTAACCAGACGAAAAATAAACTTCAGAAAACACTCTCATCTCCTTGGTGAAGTATATGCAACAGGACTTTTGAATCAGTTCTCATCACTGGCACTCTTTCTGGGTTCTCAGATTTGATATCCAGAATGTCCATGGTGACAAGTGTGAATTTCTAGACATATGCTGTGGAATACCTTAGGATCTTAAGGTCTCAGTGAATCACCCAATGCTTATTTCTGTATCAAAATGAACTGTATTAGGAGTGGAAGAAAAAAAATCCAAGAAAGATTTTTGCAGTTTCTGCAGTAGAAACATTCCTGTCATATTAAACCCAAAGATTTCCCTGTGTATTTCACCTGCTTAGCTGCCTGCACTGCTTCTCCCCTGAATGCTTTTTTCTTTACCCTCTGCAACATCAACAGCCAAACATGGACTGCAGCTTGTTTGGCCACCAGACAATAGTCATGCCAAAAAATACAGGGGACCAAACTTTCCCTGGGTGACTACCTAGATGACATTACATCTTCCCACTGATGCAAAAGTGAACTGAAAAACCAAATGTGGAACAAATTTCCATGTTTTAGACACTGCAGAAGTGTCAAACCAAATGCATTCAGGACTGCTTTCACACATGTCCCTGGCTCTCTCAGACCACACTCACTCACCTTTTCAAACTGAGCACAGTAACTACTGTAATACAAAGCTATTTTTTCTTGTCAGACAGGAAGAGAACAAATTGTTATTCCTGTTTGTAAGTGTTTCACAGGAACTGATGTACTTTGCTAAGACTGGTTAGGTATTAGACTAAGCTAAATTCTGCTCTTATTTATGATAAGATAAATCTAGAATAACCTTCTTTGGGTCAGCCAATTGCTACTGCACAAATAATTGAGCTGAGACTATCTAACAACTGAAAAGAAAATGAGTGCCTCTGTAATTTCCAACAAGCAGAACACAGTTGTTTAAATTCCTCCATCAGCCTGAGTAAGAGAATTACTAGTTTACTAGGAAAAGCCAAATGGATCTACAATAACATATAGGTTTCTTTGAGGAAAACTACAGGAGTTTATATTCAGAAGCCATAATTAGAGGTTAAAATACCATGATAGAAACCATCTTCATGGAAAAGCAAATAGCCTTGTTTATATTAACCAAGGTAAGCCTCTGAATCTCCAGATGCCTACCTATCAAACATATTAAAGTATGTGACTGACATCCTTTTGTATCAACCCTTTGATGGCTGAAGAAAAGAAATCCTGTATGTACCCGGTGGTAAAGATGAATGCCCTGGTCTGGGTTTGCTGTATGATTCACACAAGAAGTCTGGAGACCAACCCCACACTTGTATTTTTTGTGCCACTGAAAAACAAGGAGGAATGACAATACTCAATGAATTGCTGGGATATATGCAGCTGTAATTAAAAAAATATCTCTTCGTTCTAACAGCTCTTCTTCAATACAGAGAATGGTAACTTGGGTTTAAAATGTTACAGTGACTTAAGATATTAAGGCCAGCAGAAAAAAAGAAAAGAAAGAGGAAAGAAGAGCTCCCAACAATGCAGAACTTTGGTGGTTATAATGAGATTGTCAAGAAAATAATAAAAAGCAAAGATGTGAAGAATATTTTCAGTGGCAGAATGATTCCCATGAAAACTGATGGCAGCTGACTTGTGTAAACTAAGGACGTGGGGCCAAATATTGCAATATACTGTGGCTACTGGCAAGATTAAAGCTGTCCACCATCAATAGGCCACTGGAAGGATAACAGCTGACAGAACCATGGTCCAGACTCAAATGAGGGAATTCTTAACCCTATAATGCCACAGGCCAGTCTGACAGAAATGAAGCCTAGTGAAACTCAGTGTTTGAAGTCTTATGTAAGTAGTTTAAAAACAGGTCTCTTTATATAAAAATTGTATCTAATATGCACAAATTACAGTACATTTCCTCATCTGAAAATACAGTGGGTGGGCACAACATACATAGTAACACAAGTTCCAGCCCCACTATTCTCTGCACTGACTTGTTGAATATGGAGACTTTTGGGTGATGAAACCAGGAGAAAGCTAAGTTATCTACAGGAGTAAAAACTGCTGTGGGAGGTGGGTGAATCTGGTCCTGACATTCTGTTACACAGATGTCTTCAGTCATTTGTCTATTTCCTCATAAAGCTTGGTATGGTTCCTCTACCTTAGGTCATGAACATGTTCTGTCATCAAAACTGAATGCAGGGAGATATTTTCCTTCCATGTTTTATAGACAATGCAAAATTACATTTCTCAGCCTAGGTCTTCACTCTCCCTGCTTCACTGAACTTTGTCATGTCTCTAACTGGACTAGACATAATATCTTGGCTTGTAAAACTCTTGGCCTGCTGCAGATCACATTAAACTGAGTTATGGAATGTATTTTGGAGGCAGTGACAATAAAAATAAGACTTTCAAATGACCTTTTAGGTTCTTCAAGCAATTTTTAAAACATTTGCTATAGAAACATAACATAGAAAGAAAATAACTTTTACTCTTGTCACAAGCAAAGCCTGTTGAGATCCCATAACCAAGAAACTAAATGTTGTTTTTCTGGGGTTAGAGGGTATGATATTCTTTGTTAATCATGAAATCTAGAATTCTGTTTGATATCCTGGCAGAATGCAATGTGCTTATGATGAACTCAATGAATTTGACTCTGCCTGTTGGGTTAAAATCTAGAGATATACACAGCCCTCGCACTACTCTGGAAAAGGTGTTTTTTTTTTTTTTTTTTTTTTTTTTAAGTAATTCCTGAGGCATAGCTTTGTCAGAATATAATTATCTAGGGTTTGGTTGTTTTTTAAAAGAGCAATAATTTCCTCTCTCCCTACCTTTTATATATTTTTTTTTCTTTAAGATTGAACAAACAGTAAAGATCAGTTTGGCTGACGCCATTTATTCTTGCCTTTGCATTGGTTTTTGGCATGTGTGTCTACAGTTGTGTGAGTCACTTGTAAGGCAAAATAGATGTGACCATTCTCCTGCTCAGGCAGTCACAGAATGAGTACCATTCCTGCCATTAAGATATGGCAGCCACAGAACTTTCCCTCAGTCCAGGCTGCAAAGGTAAGGCAGCTGCAAGTTGCTGATCTGAATGAAGAAAATTCCACGTGGCTGGAAATTATACAGTGAGGACATCAGGAAGGGCAGATTATAGGAGACAACAGAGGCCAGCTCCATCATCTCATTTAATTTAATGTATCTTAGGGTTTTTTCCTCTTATCTATCCACATCCAGCTTGCACGCTTAGTCTATGTTCTCATATATTTACATTTAACATATTGTCTTGGACTGTATTACAGTGAGTCCAGCAATGGCAATTTGCAACTCAAAAGTTCAGTCCATACAGTCTTGCTCATATTTTTCTTATTTTAATCCTTGTCATATTTTTATGCCACTGTCTATGTAAGTTATGTTTAACTATGCATACATCATTGCTTAATATGGCTAGACGTAAATGCTTAATAGAAATACTATAACATTACGTGTAGATGTAGTGATTTTCTTACAGAGATTTGTAGGTGAATTTTTGGAGTGTATCACACACTTCTCTGAAGTACAGACAACTGAAATGTGGTCTTTGTCTAGGCCAGCCAAATAGAAAGCTTTTGGAACCAACACATTATTATGTATTCCTATTCTGCAGCTTTGCTTTGAGTCCTGTCAACACTTCATAGATGGCACAAGTCTCTCCTAACAAGAAATTTAGTAGATCACTACCACCTCTTGGTGTAACTTATGGTGGCTGTGACATAAAGAGGAGTCTAGCAGTGGAAAAGGACAAACTTGCACTTCATAAGGAAAGCTAAATTAGTTTTTCATCTCCAGGTGGCTTATATTAGACGGGACAAAACTTAACATTGCTTTAGAAAACCTGGGCTGCATGAACAGCATATGCGTTTTCAAAGTAATATTTAACATGTAGTTGCAACTGTTAAAGTTACAAACCTTATGTATTTCACAGATCATCATTTACACAGTCCTAAAAGTAGAGCAGAAAAGAAGATTTAACTCATTCCTTGAAAGCCTTCTATGTCAAAATCCCCTTAATTTACATGAATTCCACTATGAAAAGTTACTAGTAAAAGGAATCCTGCTGCCACCTTTTTCATAATTTCTCTCGCAGAACTTCACCAGTCAGAAGTGATTCCACTAATAACAGGCAAAATGTCAAGGGTATAAAGCTCACCAGCAGCCAAGGCTGCATGACTGAGTATATAGTGAGGCATGACTGAGTCACTAAACACTGTTTTCAAGACAAGAGTATGCAGCAACAATGCACGGGTTGGAAAAAGACAGGATATGTGATACAAAAAGTAAATCATCCAACGTTAAGTGTTTAAGGCCTGCAGCCTTTACCTTTCATTCAGAATTTTAAAATGACCCCCTAAGGGGGTTTATCAGGCTCTGAACACAGAGATGCCTCTTAGACAGTGACTTGGCAGAGGAGTGTGACCAAACCTGAGCACCTGGGCTCTGCAGAATTCCAATTAGTTATTCCCATTACGAATTCACATTGGTAATAAAACAGTAAAAAGCATCCTCTCTATGAGCCCATCAGATGAAAAATAACTGTGATAAAAGCAATCTTGTAAATTCACTAATCAGACGATGTTATTCTGCCTAGNTATATATATATATATAATTTCCTGGCCATAGTTCTGGGGCAAGATAAATGCAAACTAGCTTTTTGTGAAGCATTTTTATTCATCTTCTAAGAGAGACTTCTCTGGAAACACTTCTGATGCTCGTGTCCAACCAAATCCCTGCCTTCCCAGCTCCTCCTGCTAATCTCCTTGGGGGCAGCAGAGGGCTCCCTTTGGCAGCTGTGGCAGAGCCATGCTCTGGAAAGCCGCAGAGGAGATGGTATGTGTTTGCTGCACTTCAGAAAGGCAGCGTGAAATGCCGCCCTGTACCTCTCTGCCCGCTCTCGTTCCCAGACGAGCTGCATTACAGAAGAACTCAGTGATTTTGTCAGCCAGCAACTCACTGCCGCCGAGCTCCTACTAGGATGCAGAAAGACGTGGTCTTTCAGGAAGGAAGAATGATGCAAATAAAGAACAAATTACTGATTGGAGAAAAATTTGCAAGTTACTTTAATACCAAGAGAAAGCAAACAAAATACATATTCTAGTAACACTGGATTAATGGTGTGCAACTCAACTATCCATATTTTTTTAAATACTTAAAACTTATGTATCCTACTTTTGGGAATGAATCCTGTGACAAGAATTCAAAAGCCTTTACCTTTAAAACACATCAATTAAAATGAAACCAGAGGGCAATATAGATGAATTCACTGATGCAGTGAATGTCAAACTGTGGCAAAAGGGAAAACAACAATTTGTTATCTCTTGTAAGATGCAAACAAATGGAGTAAAGTTATTTCTTCTTCCTACAGAACCACAGTTGAAAAAGTAGCAAAACTGTGTACCATAATGGTATTTATATAGGAAATGTCAATGCCATTATGCTGTGATCAGGGAATAGAATTTTTTTTTTTTTCTACATATGATACTGAGAGCACTTGCTCTTTATCAGCTGCTCGTCTCCTGCCAGTTTCCCCTGCATTACCTTCAGCTTGCTCTCTACTGAAATTAAGGAAGTGCCACTTGGCTAAGAAAAGATGGCCAGAGAGATTCCAGCACTTATAAGTCCTTGTCTAGAAGCCCATGGGAAGTTCTCCCAATGTTGGAGACACAGCACAAGGATGGTCTGCCTATGCTGTCAGATCCTGGGGGGGGCATGGGCTTCAGCTGGACAGGCATTTAGGCCCCTGATGTGACAGCTGCTCGAAAACCTCCTGGGACCACCTATCATAGCAACAGTTTTCTCCTTGCCCCTATAGCAAGCCCTTTGAACTTGTGTTGCAATGTACATGTGTGAAGTGTTCATATCTCTCTTCTCCCTCTGAAGTGAAATAAACAGGGATAAAAGAGATGTAGGGTTTTTTAAAAATATTGCAATTTTAATTCTGACTTCCCACATCAATGTAATGACTTCTTGCCCCTTTTTCAGTTGCTATATTACAACAATGCTGCTCAGTTTTAAGAAATCCACAAAATCTCTAATAGTGGTACAGGAATCCAACATAAAGTTAAGGAATGTACATATTGGTGCAGGCTAGGATAATTTGTTACGTGACCTCTACTAAAAAAAAAAAAAAAA
>WEIU01005337.1:70045-88076 GCA_013389925.1 Aegithalos caudatus | reverse complement strand
AAAAAAAAAAAAAAAAAAAAAAAGTTGTTTCAATCAGAAAGTTTGAGGCTACAAGCCCCAAAAGAAATAATTTCTATCAGAATAATGCTCATTTTAGGAATGACTCAGAGATTCCTCTAATATAGTGAGGAGTGGAAAATGAATTTAAGCCTCTTTTACAAGCAATTTTTTAAACTAGGTATTTAAACCAGCCTTTTAAAAACCTTTTTTTTTTTTTTTTTTAAGACTACACGATGTAGAATTGTACAGGATGATTGCAAGTTCCCTCTACAGTGCTAGGACTAGGAAAACACTCTTGAATAAACCCTGAGGTATGAGAAGTATGGTCTGAAACTCATGGAGACTTCCCACAAAATATATAGGTACTATACATTTGAACATGCAAAAAGTAGAATGTCTACCCCTATCTGTCAAAATCAGTTATCTTAAAAGAAAGCTATTAAAAACCTCCATAATACACATTGTAAAGCAGAAACTGAACACTTACAAATAAATGTATGCCAACTTAGAAATGGTGTTGCTATCAACAATCACAATTATGTATGCCATCAATTACAATGGACAAAACTGAAAACATGGAACCAGCTACTCAGCCTCAAAATTTAAATGGATTTATAAATATCAAAACTCATGGTAAGTCCTATGGGTTACGCAACTGATGGCCAATGGTTACGCAACAGGCAGGTACGGCGGTACTTAGTCAAAGGCTGGACTTGATGAACTTGGAGGCCTTTTCCAACATGAATGATTACATGCTTCTATGATTCTACCTCTCCTGTTTGTTCTCCTACAGCTGTTGATGTTGGCCTCTGGCATAGATGAGACAGCCGACTACAGAGCCCTCACCCTGATCAGATACGTCAATCTGGTACAAACAAGAGGGGGAGATACTGGAGTTCTAGAGACTTAGAATTTGCAGTTTTAGTGTACAGTAATACATATGAGTCAAGACGGAGGATTGTCTTGGGTGTTGTCTAAGTCCTTCTTCTTCACCTTCTTCCTTCTTCATAGGTTTAGGTGGTTTTCTGTAATTGGGGGAAAAAGGTCTGCATTGCAGGCCTTGGATGGTCATTATTAGGTCAAAAACATAAATCATATAGGTGTCACTTCGTTATTGGGGGACTGTTGCTTAAAAGACCTTGGAAAGAGTTAGAAGGACTCCATTTTACCTCATTTTCCTAGCACCTAGTTGTAGCTCACGGCTCATGAGTCTTTAAATACTGTAAATAGATAAGAGATAATAAACATTCCAAGTCCAAACTCGACATCTATGTTTCCCGTGTATTTCATCCTGACCTTGGCAGAGAAGAACAGAAGCCAAAACCATCACAAATCTCTAGAGCTTGCTGTGGTCAACTATATTTATTATTAATTCATTAACTGTTATTAATAATTTAAATTCAATGGTTTTGTTTTATTTATTGTAGATCATGGAGCTTTTTTCTCCTGCTTTTGCAAAGATCTTGCCATCCTAACAATGGAAGAATGTATTACTGAAAAGGCATCCAAGACTCAAGCTGTCTTGGCATCTATGGAGATAACCTTCCAGCTGCCAGAGCACTAAGTGCTTCATCTCACATTCTGTTTTCATTCAATAATTACTTTTTTTTAAACCATGTATTGGCCTTTTGAAGGCTCAGTACTTTGGGTAGGGACAAACAGACTTTGTTACTGAATATCATCATAGATTTACTTTTTCTTAACGCAAAAGAAGGTTCCTAAGTATGCATCACTAGCTAGATTACTCTGCCCTGTACGCTAACTCCTGATAGGATCCAGATACTCAAATCCTAAATAATTAATTTAAAATTCAAAGTAAAGTTGTTTGCCTTTAGAGCTTTTTTATAGACTTTCTTATTGCTACGTTTTCATTTTTTTAAAAAAGTATAATTTCCATTAACTTCTGCTTTTAGTCAGGCTATAAATACCAGAAGAACAGTCTCCCTCCTGGTATTTTGGCACTTCTGCACATTTTCAAAGCCAGAAAAAGTAAGTGGAGAGACATGAAACTGAAAAATAATGAAAATAACAAAGAAAATATGGAGTAAAAGTTAAATAATGCACCCTATGAACGCTCAACAAAAAATACGCACCTTTGGATTCAAAGAGTGTCCCATGTAGTACACTATTTGCTTACAACATGTTTATTCCAAAGCAGCCCTACATGTGATACTGAAACTTGTCTAAAGCTGGTCTCCATGCTTCGTCCTTTGGCAGAGCTCTTTCCTACATTTTAGCACCTGATGACACCAGGCTGATTCCTATTTCACTTTTACAATATGAAATACCTGATTTAGGATGTTCCGCAGTTAAATTTAATCCACCAACCCTGAGTTTACTTGCCTAGGATTCAGGTAAACTTGACTCAATTCCTATCTCCACATAAATGAGTGGTGCCTGAGATCCATATCTGCATCATGATTTGTAAGTATTTTTTACTCCCTCCAAGCCATTACACAAATAAATCAATTAATCCTATTGAAATGTTTCCATACCTCAAGGGTCTGTCACAGGGTGTATTATTAGGCTAACACATGATTTCAAAGCCTAATAAAAGAATAAGACATTATCATGTATCTTTTTTAAATATCACAAATCAGTTTGATCAAGCTATCTCACTCAAATATTAAATTAAATTGTGATTCAATCATTATGTGTTCCAAGCCCTCTTTTCTAACTCAAATCCAAAGCAGATTTTCTATTTTAATAGAATTTAAGAGCAACAGGATTGTGTGCACACACAGAGAGACACTCTGAGATAAAACAATGTGTGGAAAAGCAAGCCTCCCACTTTGAGCTGTCCCCATGCAGTGTCTCCAGCAGCACCTGATAAAACCATCACTGTGCTATTCATCATCAAATACCAGTCACACCAGGGCCCTACATTATAGTTCATCATCCAAGGTCTCATGAAGATCGAGATACAAACAGTGCTGCACAGTCAAGCCAACTTTAAAGAGCTACTGCCTTAGAAATAAATAGCCCTGTTTGGCTATTTATTTCTAAGGAATTCACAAGTGTTGCTCACAATTTCTTAGCATTCACAAGTGTTGCTTGGCATATGCCAGGATTAGTGCAAATATCTTCCATATGTTTATTTATATGTTTAATACACTGCAGAATGATTTTTCCTGATGCTGATTCATAGGAATTGTATCATTCTCCTCAGACAGATCCATCCAGTTCAACAAAACCAACACAGAGATGGCACCCCAACAAGAGTCTAATCCTGAGAAGACTGATTTCTCTTAAGGGACCTATATTTAAATAGACAGCCAGGACAATAAAGAAAACAGTAATATCTTCCTATTTGCTGTTATACAGTTTTGGGGAGGCTCTTCAATTAAACATACATAAGTAAAAATCTGTATCTTATGGACGACACTGACTTTATGAAATTTGGAATACGAAGTAGAGTGATTTTTAGAACTTTTTTTTTTTTTCCAATTTTCCCTTGCACTCGTTGTTTGTTATGGCACATTATTTGTGAAGGCTTTCCTAAACTTACAGGAGAACCAGATAATCCTAATTATATTATCTTTATTTCATTACTAAGTTGAGCACCTCCATATAATGTTATAGAAAACCTTCTCATTGAAAGCTGCCCTAAGACTGCAAGAACAGACACAGTATATTTTCATCTTAATTTTTGTGTTTAATTTTAAACATTTAAACATTTGAAACATGCTGAACTGACATCTCTAATGGCTGGCCTCTATTTTTTTTGCACACAGAATATAAATATAAGAGAAAAAAAAAAACCAAAAAAACCAACAAAAAACAAACAAACAAACAAAAAACAAAAAACAAAAAACAAAACAAAACAAAACAAAAAAAAAAAACCACCAAAAAAACCCAACAAAAAAACAAAAATCAAACCCACAAAAAAACAACAGAAGCTTCCCATGGCAACTTCCTTTGAATCAGTCTTTGAATGATTACCCCGAGGGGGTGACAGAGTGTTTCAGTTTCTGTGGCTCATTCAATCCTGTGGCTTTCTGATGACAAAATAGAACTGCAATGTTATTTTCTCAGATACAATGCCACTCTAGTATATCTGGTAGGTAAGTCACTGAACACCTGTCGTAAGGCAGTGACTTCCACTTGATTACTGTGCTTCTGAATGACAAATTTTATCCTGAAAATCTTCCACTGTGTAAAGGTCTAGCACAGAATCTCTCCAGATCATCAAAGGAACTCAGTTGTTATGCACTTACCTTGTACCTTAGATTTCTGTAATTCACTTCAACTCCCACAGAACAAATTCCTTCCTACTAGTCATATCTTGATTTATCAGTGACCCTTCCTATCTTCAACCAACAGATACAGACATTTCCATCTGTCTTTTGTTGGATGACTCCCTGCCTTATTCCTACTCCCATTTTATAGCTCTGATGATTACCCTGAGCTTTCAAACTCTTCTACATCATTATGCCCTAACCAAGCTCTCTGCATACCAGATATGGTCACACTACTCAACAACCACAAAAGGTAAAATGCTTCAAATGAACAGGTCAAGATGTCTCATTTTCCTATTGCAACAATTTCCTGAATTTAACATAACATTTTCCATAAATCTAGTTCTGCTTTTCCCTAGCTATAAATTACTTAAGTAATCAGTTCTTTTGGTTTTTTCTTACTTCACATTTCACTGCATTTTTTATGGGAAAAAGTCCTTCGCCCATGAGAACCTTCTGCTGGAACTACAGCAAATGTTTATAGTGCAACTGCATATAAATCTTTCGGGCTTCTGATTTTGCTAAAATCATGTATCTCAGTTCATGCTCACTAAAATCTTTGCCGAATGCTAAGTAAGCCTGACAAGATTTCCAGTGATGTACTGGAAGCAATGAGACACATGCACAGGGAAATTAATTCCTTTCAAGTGAGTTTCTCTTTGATGTCCATGAATAGATTGAATACCAAGCTCATGGCAAAAGCCAAAAGATGTGTACGGGAGTCTGAAGATTGAAGGTGATGAATCAAACCTATCAAATAATAGGGTCTCTTTGCTCTACAGGTAATAGATATCATACTGTCTGCTAATCTAAATCATTGAGATATGCCTAAAAATGCACTTTCTTATATGTTTATGTGTTTCTAACTGGAATATCTTCTGCTCATTTAACTCATATCACACATTAGGAAGGGCTGATCTCTCTTTATTTCCTGGAGATGTCATATAATTAGTCCAACTGAGTGCGTTTTCAAGATAAAATACTTCATTAATTCATCATCCAGGTATATTGACTATCAGAGTGAAGCAGTTCAGTTAGGATATTCTCCTTCCATGCTTCTGCACATGTCAGCGAAAAGGGACATTAAACTACTGAACTTTATGTTTGTTTTGAAACTGTATTTTAATCCACTTAAGAGTTTCATCCAGATCTTGAAGAACAAACAAGCACAAGAGCTGGATTCTATCATGATTAATTACAATGGAAATCAGTCCCAGCCTAAACATTTACTGAATGTTTAATCCCTTTTAATGTTTTTACTGAGTATAAAAGACAGTTCCATTGAAAAATACATAGTATTTTTATTATCATTATCCTGTGTTGTTGTTTCTGCAATAAGTGCTTCCTTGGGAAAAAAAAAGGTATCTGGCAAAAATTAGGAATAAGAGGTTTTGGTATATGTGTGTATGAAGACATACTTCAGCATGGGATAAACCATGGAAATAGGGATAAAGCATGGAAATAGGCAAACATACAGGAGATTTATTTGATATGCACAAGCCAACTGCAGATGTCAGCACGTGCAGAACACCAGAACTGTGTGGGGAAGTGGGTAGCAGCAGGTGATGCCAGAAAGAGGTAAGGCACAGTTTATGACAGAAAGTAAGACAGACAATCCAGTGTCAGCTCATTTTCTTTGTTTAGAGACTGGCTCATCTAATCAGTGTCCACTTTGCCTCTGCTCTTGCCACATGCAGAAGTTCCTTTCTTAGCATGTTGGGGAAAGTGAATATGCTTTCAGCACATGCTAATTTATAGCAAATACCAAATGTTTTTGATCACCCATTATGTTAGAACAACTCCACAAAAAAAGAAAATCTGTGTCATTTTTCACTCACTGTTGTTGTCTCCTCTTTGTCCTAACTTCCCAGAAATGCTAAAAAAATGGATGGAAAGGTAGTCAAAAAGCCACATATGGTTAATGATGTTAAACACTAAAATATTATATTCTTTGGGTAGTTATCCTCTCATAGTATCTGCAAAAGTTTCTGCACATGAGGAAAAAAAACCAAAACAAACCCAGAAAGTTCATCACCTCTTAAACAGTGGATTTACTAAACTATGAAACCAAACTCCTCAGACTTGGGTGCCGCAGCTCAGTCCCAAGGCTACACTACACCATTGAAAGACCACCTTATAAATGTGCTACCTTTTCTTCCCAGTGGAAGTTAAACTCCTCTATAACCACTTTGCAGCCAAGCAGCAGTAGACATTTTGTTTTCAGGGCTGCGGAAAGATAGCATACAGCACGAGAGAGAAAGATTTTAAAAGGTGAAATATCTCAAACTACTTTTTGCTTTATGAATAAGTTCAGCTACACACACAACTATTAAACTTCATGCCAGTTCACAGTAGGTCACAGTATTTTAAGCAGTCTCCATCTGAGGTCCTTATCTGAATTCTCTGGTTATGCATAAGCACTGTCATAAAGCACCATAAACCATTCTTCTCATTCTGCTAAGGATATTTCAAGTCCTTAGAAGACAGAGTCACCCACTGCACACAACACTGTTTAAACAACAGTAAGAGGAACATAAGCCAATCACCAGCACACACGCAAGACACTCCCAATGCATCTCTGCCTACCAAAGGCCTGGTTCCTACACCGATATACACAAATATTTGCATATTCCCTTATTTTGAGCAATTTAATATCCTTATACTCACATGACTTCCGATTTGCTCGTGACCGCTTCCTCTCTCTAGGCACCGCTCGCTGGCTTGGCACTTGGGTGGCGGACTTGACAATGCGATCCATGATCTCATCCGCGGCGTCATCTGTTGCATTTGGTGAATCGTCGTTGCCAGCGTTCCACGAACCGATACGGCCTGGAAAAGTCCAGCAAGTGAATTTGGGGAAAAGAAGAGAGGAAGACTCTTGCGTCTCTTTGGTTTTGCAATTGGGCTTTCTGGGAAATTATAGTAGGCAGCTCAGTCATTCCGACTTCAATTCGACCAAAGAAAAATCTGCCTAATGGAGAATATTTCTAAATAATAGCCTAGACTCTTCGCTGCACCAGCAGAGAGCCAAGAGCTCAAACACAATTATAATATACTTATATACACACTTTATATTCCTTTAAGCCTTGGTGTATTGCTCTTGACCATACAACTGGCAAATGCCTGCTAGAGGCTGCCTATAAGCCAAGGATGGATACTGTTGTGTGACCATGTTTCTCTCTGCTCCTATTACAAAGACACTAGATGATGTGGCAGATCTTAGAGATTATGGAAATCGGAAACACTGGTCTTTTTTTATTGAAAGAAACACCTAAAAATTTCTGAGCATCTGTATCATGACCTAGTGCAAAGGAGACAAGAAAAGGGGATAAAGTGTGGTTTTACAAGTCTTGTCCCCTTCACAATCAAGAATTCACCTTCTTATCACAGAGCTGTATGTGTCCTGGCATGACTGTGTGTTCTGAGTGGAAGAGTTGTTGGCAAGCTGAAAAGCTGAAAGCAATTTTGGTTAAAACCACAAACAAACAATTGAGCCATGGGTCCGAGTCCAAGGCTCTGGCACTCCTTACTCCACAGAGCATTGTATAATTCATCCCTGGCTTCCTCCATTACTGGCTACTGTTCTGTGTGCGTTTTGTTTTTAAATTATTTGAAGGCTAGTGTGCAGTGTGAACACTGATAGTGAGCTTTGCAAAAAGAGTAGATGTGGTACAATTGCAAGCAGCTAAGAAATCACCAAAAAGGTCACTTTATACCACATCCCTGAAGTCCACAAACAGCTTTGATTAGGCCTTTACTCAGCTGCCTCATCTCCTGGCTTTTTCAGGAGCAGTTCTATTACAACAGTGCTCCTGACAAGCTCTTGGCTGGCTCACCCATCTTCTGCCTTTGTTGTTCTGGGGAACACAAGCTGACTCCCACAACCAGGACACTCTCCTCATCAGCATTCAGTGGATTACTTCAGCTGTTCAGCTTGTTGCAGTACAGCTTGAATTATTTAATCTTTGTACTTTAGTTAGATGACTGGCTTTTACACTGGGGCTGTGAAACTTCTGAATTAGCCAGGATCATGATTTTCAGCCTTAGTAAACTACACCCATACAGACTTAGAGTTGGATGCTGTGGATGTGCTATCAGTTGTATAAAAGAGAGTATCAAGAAAGTGTAAGCTATTCAGATACGAAGGAGAAGAAATACCAGAGAAGAAAATGAAGACTTGAATTTTGGTGCATCATCTTTACTCCAAAATCATCTTCCATGTATTGCAAGTATAGGAGTGGTGAAGGGAAGACAAAAGCAAGTACCACTTACCTTTGCAGTTTAGCAGGGAGGTGGTTAAAAGACATATCACCTTTTTCCTACCCATTTTCTCCCCAATCTCTGCCCAGTCATTCATAAAATGCTGCAAAATATTTTCACTTGAATTTGAATTGCTACTTTCTACTTGCTTCAATTGAAAATAAAGAGAAAAATACATCCTGGATTCTCCAGATGACCCATTTTGCTTTCATGATGAGAACAAGAACTGGGGTGTTAGTGGGCAGTCACCATCATCATGCAGGGAGAATTGAAAATTTCTGCAGGCTTGGACTTCTGATGCCCATTCTCTGGCTGTGATCTATGTGTATGCTGAAACTTCAGGAAAATTATTCTTCATCCCTATGCCCCAATTCACTTCTATCATGAGAACACCACTGGGATGTTCTCCTTCTCCTTCCACCTTTTCAGCTGTGAGTGCTACACAAAGGGAACACGACCCACATTTGGGCCACTGTGTGGCTCCCACAACAGAAGAAATGTGGCCAATTGGAAATTTTGTTGCTTACCCCGGCTGGCCCGGCTCCGAGTGCGGACGCCGAGTGCCATGGTGCTGTCCCCACCCGTGGAGCAGGTCTTCAGCACAGCCTTCATGTTCTCATGCTCGGCAGCATCCTCGGCGTACTGCAGGCCCTGGGGCTGGCTCTGGCAGGGCGGGGAGCTGCTGGAGAACTTGCCAGACTGTGGAAGGAAAAGGATTTGTTGTTTCAACTGAGAACAGCATGGACAATAGCCAAGGGGCTCGACTGTGAACTGCAAGGAAAGAAGTGTCCTCCCAGGCTTGGTTTGGAGTGCAGCTATTTCCGAAAGAGTCCAGCAACAGTTGCTCCTCTCCCAAAGCATTCACTCTGACCAGAAATAAACCTGAAACAGGGTGACAGCAGGGAGCAGACCCAGTCAGAGAAAAAACAGATGCATTAACTCGAGCTTTGTAATTGTGACCTTGTGTCTGAGAGCAAAAGGTACAAAGCAAGGACTTGCTTTGAAACCTTCGATCCAGACTGGGCCTGATCTGGGGTCAGGCACATTGCTGAGAGGAACAGCATGAGATCCAACAGAAAAAAGAAACTGCTTTTCTTTCTGTACAATCAACTTACAGTAGCAAGGCATAATGGGGACAGTGGTTTAGGAAGAGACACCTTTCCCTATTGCCTGCCGTGCTACCCAGAAAACTCTCAGACTGCTCTAAAACACAGCTATCTACAAGAAACTTTAATACATGTTACCACCTAAAAAGTGCCTGGTCCCAAAAGACCCAGACAAACTATTTATGGCTAAAACACAAAAATTGCAGTCAAAAGGACAAACAAAACCTTACAAGAGGTTGAGGAGTCTGCCCTTTGCTTCCTGTCACCACGACTACTTGAACAACAGCAGCTACACTAGCTGGGCATGCACAGTGTAGGTACACAACTGCCCCACTAGAGACCAGAACAACCACCTAGGAGAGGCTGGGAGCAGCACAAGTGGGTACTCTCTAAGGAGAAGGGCTTGCATTGCTGGGCTGCTCTCCCTTCCCAGATTCTGCCTCCAAAGGGTTTGGATGCTGGTATTTGCCACTATGCTCTTATCTAGAGAAAGGTCAAAGCACATTGAAAATACAGCCTTGACTGCAGGAAATACCGACCCTGTTGACAGCAAGCAGGCATCAACAGATAATAATAAACCTCAATACTCTCACTCATATCAGCCCAACATCAGACACTGAAACATGTTTTGTTTTTCATTTTAATCTTTCTTACTCTAATTCAGCACAGATGAAAGGACAAGTGCTGCATTCTCTTCTTCCTTTGCATAATAAACAACATTAATTATTCACTTGGTGATATCAAGCCAGTCAGATAAAGGGATGCAAACCTGCAAAACCCTTCTATCAGAGAACGTTAAATTGAAAGAAAAGACTGGACCCTACTTTCAGAGCTTTGATCAAGTCCTCATGTCAAGACTGCAAATTGAAAATGTGTAATCTGGAAACCAATGATAAGATGATTCTATTTTAACATAGTGACTTTTTGGGGTAAGATAGCAAGTCAACTGAGTAGAGAAACAGTAATCCCTACAAGGCACTGAGATACATCTATCAGTATGAGACCTACTTTTGATAGTTAGAAGTTTGTTTTCTTGTTAAAAGATTAGCTTGCAACATTTTGATGTGAAAAGTATGCAAGTGCTGGAGTTTCACATGTGAAATTAAGGGACAGAAAAACATTAGAGAAAAACTCCTATGAAAGGGCATGCTGTTTTTGCATTAAGACTACTCTCCTATACATAGTGAGTTGTCCAGGTAATCAATACAACCTCCAAAAAAATCCAAAGGATAAAGCTTCACACAACCATTAGTTCCTGTTCACACAGGTTAGTTACATATTGGCATAAACAGGCAAATTAATGTAATTTTCTTTCCATGCCCTAAGTGTACAGCACAAACCATCACTGGGGGTGAAGATCTAGAGCCAAAAGTTTTATTTCATGTTCTTAATTTTCAGATGTTGTCACAAATTGCTGCCCAAACTCTAGCCTGCTGAGAAAATGACCACCACTATGAAACAGTGAGCATTAAGCCACATTGTTTATGTCAGCAAATTGAAGAAAGCTCTAATGCTGAACAAAAAATTCATTGCAAGAAAGATGCTCTTCAAATCAATAAACTTTTATTATGAATATAGGTAGAACATCATCTTCAGGAGCACTTTATAATAGATACAAGAACTACTCCATCGTTCTCCTCTATGATGAATGAAGTGTCTCATTCTGTATTTATACAGCAAGGCTAAGAGTTAGGATTTACTTAACATCCCTATACCCTGATGCTTTTGAAAACTTCAAAAAATGATACCATGTAGGGTTACATAACTAAATGAGTATGAAATTATCCTTGCAATCCATAGCCCAAGGCAACTTATGATCCCCATGACATTTAGGTCACTAATGTTTTGGGTAATGGGGATATTTTGCAGTACATTACAGACAGTAAGGAAAAGAAATGAGGAAACCTAAAATTATTAAGGCCTCAGATAAGGATATCTTTGCTCAGGAGGACAGGCATGCATATGGTTAAAGCTGACTGCAAAAATGCATTCTTATGATTAAGACAAAAAGGTATGAGAAATATGTCATGGTTCATAGTTCCAGTTGAGCAGATGGAGCTGAGCAGTCCATACTATCTGAGTTAGAAATTAGATGTCACAGCACACAGGAGACATGGGATGACATGCTTTTTCAGAGAACCATACCTCAACATCCTCTTCTTCATCAGTCTGCCACTGGAAACAAAGGACAAGGTGGAGAAGGACAAACAGCAAGATTTAGGAAAGACAGCACTGTCAAACCATGACAGAGTAAGAGGTAACCATGGTACTGTTTATGCAATAGGAGGACATAAAAATAGAACACATATAAGGAATTCATTCCTTAGACAATCAGCTTGCTTGTTGTTGTTGTTTTTTGGTGTTTTTTTTTTNNNTTTTGTTTTGTTTTTTTTTTAAGCTGATTGTATGTAGAGCAGACTGTCACTGTCATAGGGTATGTAAAAATTTCCTGATTTTTCTTACAGAAACGGTGAACTGAAACTACCCCTAACCCATTCTGTTTCTCTCCCTTGAGTCAAGCAGTTGTTGGCTCCATAGAAACTGACAACACTAGGTAGGACTCCTCCTTCTTCCAGCTCGGTGCAGCACAGGGAGGTCCTGGCTGTTGTTTCTCTCAGTGCAGAGGTCAACCTCTTGGCAATTCCTTTTCTCTACACTTAAGTGTTTGTTTTAATTCCTTTTTTTAAGCCGGGATTTTTCAACTTCCAATTCAACAGAGCACTCAAATCAAGTGCTGGGTAGTCTTTCAATAAATGCTTAAAGTTCTTCAGTAGCTGCCTGATACCTGATCCTGGAAATCAGAGAGATGCAAATATCCATTGTTATGCAAGCCTTTCACCCTCTGTGACAGAAGAAGGTGAAAAAACTATCTTGATGGTTGCACTACATTAAATGCACAAACATAGAAAAATATTGTGGGATATGAAGTATTCTTACATTTGGGAATTTACAGGGAGTTAGCAAACTATTTAAAAGATCTGTATTCCCAAATGCCTTGGGAATTTTTCATTGGGTTAGAAGATGCCCCACATGGAATTTTCCCAAAATAAAACATGGCTTCTCAAGTATCTGGGCTCCTTGTTTCCATAATTTTCAGTTTGATTGTTTATAAAGTGCAAATACAGAGTGCAAACACAGTCCAGAAATTTTATGCATTTTTTTTTTTTTTTTTTTTGTGGGTTTTGTTTTGCCTTTTTTTTTTTTTTTTTTTTTTTTTTTTTTTTTTTTTTTTTTTTTTTTTGAGAAGCATTCCACCAATAATATTCCTCTCCCTAGAGTTACTAATACACATTTTTGACCTTATCTCCATCTCAGCTCTGATTTCTGTCTGGGATTGATACATTCTGTTCCAGAAACATTCATCATTAAAACTGAAAGCCTGATTTACTTTGGCCCTCAGTTTAGTTTCAGAACAATCTCCATAAGAAGATTAGCTGTGACTGCTGAGCAGCACATTAACATTACTTTTTAAGGGTATGTTTTATGCAAAGAGTGAGATGCTTATTCTAATTTGGACACAGTGGTACTGACAGAAACACAGGCACTGTGTTTTGCAGAGGAACCATGGCAGGTATGTTCCCTTTGCATTAAAATTATCTGTTTATCTTTTTTTCCATCCCCTTGGGGTCAGGGAGTCACTCTATAAAGCAATTCTTCTGAAGAGGACCACTGTTCACTTTTTGTCATGAGTAAGAAACAGAAAGAGGAATAGGAAATACAAACAGTCTTGTATTCTAATTCCATCTATCTATCTATCTATCTATCTATCTATCTATCTATCTATCTAATCTAATGCATCATTCTGTACATCCAGCTAGTGGAGCAGGAGAGCAAATTAAGCTAAACAATACAAAAAGGCAGTCAGGGCAAATTAAAATAGTAGAAAACACATTACAAAGACTCTGCTCCAAACAAAAGTGTATTATAGTATTACTTTATATCAAGCTAGATTTTTACAGGATAAAGTCCCAGATGCTGGCCTTCCAGCCCATTTAATCTAGTTAGGAGTGATTTGCTGTGGACTCACTTCAAGGGCACTTCTCTGCTTGACTTTGCTCATCTCCAGCACCTGGGCATTACCATTTCTCTTCCTCCTGCTCCACATGGAGAGCACTCTCCTAGAACCACTGTCCTACAGCCAAAGCTATTCCAGTGCACAGGAGATACAGTTCACCACCGCCTTCATATTTCCATGTCTGAGGAGGCACTTACCTCTAGCAAATACTGACAACAGGAGTAAAAGCAGCAAAATTAATAAATCAACCTTATGTTTCACAATGGAATCTGCTCTTAGCCTGGTGTGTACATCCTGCCTTGTATTTCCTTCTTCATTTCATCATTATAAAAACACTGAGAAATAGCAATAAATTAGGAATTTTTTAACATGTGATATTATCAAAAACACTGAAAGAATATTGCTGTACTGAATACCACTTGCAGACACAAGATGTTAATTTGAAGGAAAAACTTGGATGTTGCAGGACAATTTGAGATCTCCCTTCTTCCCTTCCTCCTGCCCTCACATTTTTCCTTTAGGCTAGCATTTCTGTGCAGTGGATTTGATGTTTCAAAATATTATGTCTATTACATAGCAATTTTGGAATTGAAATTCTTAAGTATCGTGAAAAGCAGAGCTTCATAAATCTGGGAGACAGATGCTTATATTACCTACTATTATTAAAAATAATTTAAAAGCTCAGACTTGTATCTATAATGGCATTTCTTTCCTATTTTGCTTGCTTGTTATTTTTAGAGTGCCTGAAATTAGTGCTACCGTTGGCTAAAGCCAGATTTAAGGTTACAGAGGCTAGGCAATTTCCCCTGTGAAACTGTGGCAAAGCGCTGTCCTCCTCTTTCCCTTACCCTCCTCCTCCAGACAACATTCACAAGATTTAAACTGACTGTGCCCAGTCCACTTCAGCTATTAAAGAACATATAAACACAAAGAGATCTGTGGTAAAAGGCTGAAAAAAAGACTGGAAATATTCCCCATTGTGCTCCTGAGCCCTACTCCATGTGAGGAGTTGTTGAAGCTGATGTAAGTTCTCCATGCAAAGAGCCAGCAGACTCTCCACACAACGAGCCAGCACCCCTCTGCCTTCCAAGTCTGCAGGGGGGACAAGGTTAGAGAGATACAGGCCTTCTCCTTAAGAACTGGGTTGGTTCTGGCTTACTCCTTTTCTGCTTTTGTTAAAATCCCACTCCATCTGCCTAAAGCAGTATACTGTGAGGTGATAAAAATGAGACCCTGAGGAAACTTTCAAAAGGACAGGGAGGCAAATTTCAAATAAGTGCACAATACTTTTACTTCTGCTTTAGTTAAAAGCAGAAAGTAAAATTCCATATGACTACTGCATATTATAATCACTTTCTTCAAAGGATTTCTTTCCAATGTCACAATCTCAACTTTCTTCTATCAGTGTTTTGTAACTCGTGAATTACTGTCAATGCATTGCTGATCTATCTCTCCTTTCCAAGCCTTAAAATATAAAACACTAAGAAAATCAAGACCAGATACAAACCACAGCCAAAACAAAACTACAATAAAATTCCACGTTTTCATCATTCTTCACACATAAATATCTTCCATCCTGCTGACTTGGAAACTTGTTTTGAGGTAGATATAACTTTGAAGTTGTCAGAGGAAGCTGTGACAAACAGTCTGATGCAATTTCAGTTCTGTTTTACCATATACTGCAGATCAAATAAAAGGTAAATGAGGCCATATTACTGGGTTATGGTCGAAGAGATTTAGCTAAGTTCTGAAATAACTATGTGGCCACATTAATAATTCCCTTAAAGAACATTCCTGTAAGGAAAGACTTAAAGACTGTTGGTTTTTACTCATGCAGGCCTTTTGGTTTCAAGCTAATAGGACTGTTCTATAAATTAGTGATAGGCAAAATATGCTGCCTTTTTTAAGATCTGCAAGATATTTTTTGGTGTAACGGTAGCTGACAGATGGCATTTAAATCTTGCTGAATCTCAACACCATTTTGAACTCAACAAGAGATGTTCTTCCACTAATGCTTATGTTCTGAGAAAGGCCTTGATACCTCCTTCCCTCCATTTTCAGGAAATGGCCATTGTCCCTGGTTCTGCCCCCGACTCATTGTCAAGCCTGAGACTTTCTGGTTTGAAAGGGTCCCATTTCTCTGCTTTCTGAACCCAGCTGCCAGTGACCAGAACTCCTTTCCCTCTCGCATTTTCTGCAGGAACAGGATATAGACAAGCTTTTTCTTGTGCCACAGCAGTTATTCTGGACAGATAGTACATAAACACTACATTATATGGTAGGAACACAGTAACTCCTTTATATTTCAGTCTTGCTTAAACTAGCAAAAAGTGTCAAAGCTTTGTGAGGGAATGAAAAATTTAATTTACGAAACTCTCAGTGCTGTCTTTTGGCTCCTTCAGAACACATCGGGAAAACCAAAAAGCAATTGCAGAAAGTGATCTCACTTCTCCAAGCTGTAGTTTTGAAAATTTGTGTGACTATATGATACCCTTTGTACAAAATCAGAGCCTCTTGCTTAACCTGAGACTCCACCAAAAGAAAAAATCGTTTGATAATAATGCAGGTTTAATATTTTTTCTAGATGGGGCAGATTTCCAAAGAGGATATTGCCAGGAAAGATCTACAAATGATCATGAGTCAATGACTTAAATACAATCTCAATTCATATCAGTCCCAATACATATATATGTATTTATATATTTATATTAACCCATGTTGCCTGAGCCATAAAGCTGTAATCAGCTTAGGGCTTTTCATGCCAAAGGCAGGGGTAACTTCAAATGCAATGAAACACTTGCCTTTAATCGAGACTCCAGATTTGGATTGTGAGACAGCTGGAAACTTTTATTAAGTACTGGCACTTCTTAAAACTCTCTTTGGATTGAGTTAAACTACATCAACTTAAAAAAAAAAAAAAAAAATCAAGGGGATTTTAAAACCTGTTATGATGAGAAAACTAATCTTATTTTAATTTATTCTATGAGTATGCAATCTTACAGTCAAGAAGTTTGCATAAGTAACATCAACTGTGGAGATAAATTTGTCCATCCTTTCAGAATCCACAAGTAGTCTGTTACCATAAAATTGGCTGGTCTGTGCTTTAAAGTTAAGAAGAAAATTGCTGTCCATGTACATGAAATACATGTATATGTACATATATATACAGACATAAATACATATATACACATATACACAGATATATGTACGTATATATATACATATATACACACATATAAAAATAGGTAAAATATCAAGACTCAAGACTATATTAAAATTTTCAAAGATGGAGGAAAAAATCCATTAAAATTTGGCTGCAATCACTTCAATGGCTACAATGATTCATCATCTAAATTATGTTCTCATTTAGCAGTCTAATTTCTATTTCTTTTTTTCTTTTTTCGTATTCTTGGCTGATCTGATACACATGACTCCTGATGTTTTCTAGATATTCTGGACACTGTGCAGTACACAGAGAAGCTCTTTTGGGATACTTAAATACAGTTTGTTCAGTTTGTCCTATATGCTTTTATGAAGTGGAAAATATATGCAATCAAGGACTTGCAAGTTTTGTCTTCTAATAGAGGAGAGTTCATTACTTACAACAAAAGGACCTCTAAAAATAAATACAGAGTAACAACACTTCATATACTGCATTCAGTGAAAGAAAGTTTTAAAAATCCATGTTATTGGAGATACTGTTTGCCACTTACATCTGTTATCATTTTCCCTCTGGTCTTGTTTCTTTCCCTGTGGTTAGCTCGTTTCTGTTTTTGCTGCAGAACTCGTTCCCTGGTGGTGCGGTATTCCAGAGCAAATTCACTAATAATTTTGCAGAACTTATTGATGTTGACTTCACGTATTGCGTAGGGAGGATGGCCCATAAATAACAAAAATGAGTGAAACCTGGAAAAAAAATGAGTTTATAAATGTAAAGGGAAAAAATCTTTATTGATGGTCTCTTGGAAAAAAAACAACAACCCTATATTTCACTGAATCCATTTATTACTTTACTAACTCCCATCATTTCCTTTGTGCTACAGAATTTTCATGGATGCTTTGCATAACATTGGTATGTTTTATAATTAAAACCATGAAAGTCTAGCCCATGATAACTTCATCCCAGTTTACTTTCCCAGGCTGATGCAGGAGATAAAATGTTTATGGAACTCCATCACTTTATATGACTAATTTGGCACGTGAATGACCTGAAATTTCATTTCAGTTATAGAAAAAATATTTATTAAGTTTCAATTCTATTTATTTGTATTAAGCAACTTCAAAGAGGCTGTTAGGATGTTGGGCAAAGTCTAGACAAGAAGAATGCAGATTTACAGGCTAGCAAACACAAGAAGGAAAGAATTTCTGCTTCACAAAACTGACCATAAAATTATATTATCTACCAAGTACGT
>WEIU01005337.1:55575-70034 GCA_013389925.1 Aegithalos caudatus | reverse complement strand
CACTATTTGCAATTTTTACTCTTGCTTCTATATTACATGATTTACAGCAGCACACTGAATGTGTAAAAATGTATGGGAATTCCTTTTAACTGCATCTACATCCCTGAGGACAAAAAGTCTTCCCAATCCTAGAAAGATGCAATGAAAACATTTTTAAGAACTATCATAGCAGTTGAAGGGTATCAGAGGAGAAAGTTGATATTTTTCTTACTTGTACAATGCATATGATAAAGACAACAGGAAACTAATCAATTCACTTCCCTTTCATTGATACTGGGATTTCTGCTTATTTATGGCATAAACCCTATGTCATTACAAAACCAAAAGAAAAGCTGAATCAACTTCTCAACTCTATACCCACAAATTTGGGACCATTTTGAATCCAGTTCTTAATTTTGACCATGGCAATTTGGAAATTATCCAGAAGCTGGAAAATCTCTCAAAATTTCATTAAACCCAACTGCAAATTCTAAGGAGAGGAATCTTAATTCTGCCTTCAGCTGGTATAAGCGTAAGACTGGTTTCAGCTTCTGCATATGATAAATTTGTCAGTAAAACTTAATTTTTTTTTGCTACAGTCTGTTCTTGTTTATCAAACAGTAATCCAAGCCTTCTTAAAAAAAATAAATTCTGGAATAAACAGAAAATCTATCAACTTAACTATAAAGCTGCTAACTTTTGGGACTAGGAGGCAAAAGACACAGTTATTGCACCTTGGGAGTAAATGATTGCCTGGATGATTGCATTTTTTAGTCAGAAAATGTAGACATTTCTGGAGTGGAGAATCTTTCTTCAATGGGGACTATAACAAAGGATGCACCACATACAATATTCCTTGCAAGAATAGGCACTAAACACTTTTAAACACTTATTTATGACATCATAACTTTATCAAGTAATTTAATATCAAGGTATTGCCGTCACCAATATAATTCTATACCTGTTAATTATTCTTCTATGAACAATCTTAAGGATTATGATTCTTTCTGCACAGTCTTTAAGGAACTCAGACATTTTTTGCTTTAGACTTGGCTTCATTTCATGCTTTGCTATAGCCTTAAGGTGATCCCAAGATGCTTTGCACCGTCTTTCCATCTGACACAAGTTTTCCTGGAGTTGTTCAAAGTCAACCTGAAAAAAAGAGAAAGGAAAAGGTAACACCTGAAGTGAAAACATTGCGGTTGTATACTTGGATATCTGAACAATGCAATCTGTGTATGAAAGGGTCAAGGTAGTGGCAACACAACATCAATTTGCACTATTAATTATTATTAAAACAGTAAAAAAATAGCTTGCTTTATCACACGGTGTCTAGGCATGTAATGTTAGTAAGGAAAACTGAAAATAAAGACATACCCATAACACATATATTTGGTTTTATTCTTGGAGGCCTAACAGCTAAAGAAGGGACAAAAAAAATACTGTGATGTGTTTTTTCCCTTGCTAATAACTTCATGTTTGCACCAAGTAACTGCATGACTCAGTTTTTTCTGAGGTAATACAAAACTTTCTCTTTTTCTTAATCCTTTTCTCTACTACTCAAAGCTTTTTATACCCTGTTTACTGCTCACTGTTGTACCCCGCCAACAATTCTCCATTTTAGGAAGTACTTGGATCTATTCCCTAGTCATGCACTGACTTGCTAATAGATGATTTAGTTCTAATCACAAAATTCATGGGCCAGAATTTTTTAAAGGTCTATTGAAAGTATGTGTTATTTAGTGATCTCAGCACTAACTTTCATCCCTTGATATACAATACCAATTTACTGGCTTGTAACGAGATCATATAACGACTCTGAAAGTCTCTCAACACAGTTAAAATAAATGATTACACCTTACAGGAACATTCATCAGGATAGAAGCCAACACATTCCACAGAAGGTGAGGGAGAGCTTCTCCTTTATTCATCAACCAAAAAAGGTGTTCAAATCGTGATACTCTTACAGAAGACACTCAGGACGTGTTGCTAACAACTCAACAAAGTGCATCAACGACCCAGCCACGGCACACAACAGATGAGAAAAATAGAACTACCCAACATGTTCTGGAATTCTGAAGAAAGGAAAAAAATATTTTATAATACCACTTCACAGTTCACATGAACTCAAGCTATAAAATACAGACTTAGCACCCAGATTCTAAACACATCAGGGCTTAGGATGTTACAGTCTCATACTCAGGTTAATTCCTTAATGCTAAATGAAAACTAGTATCAGGGGTTGGTTTTATTTCATTCTTCTTAGCTGTGTGCAGCATCCACTGCTGAGACCTATACTGAGCAAAGCCATAAGAAATGCATTATTATTAAAAAGCTTCTGGTATTGATTTGTTTTTGCTGTGATTTATAAAGTGATGAATTTTTCCTCTTCACAAGGAAATAAAAACATCCTTTGATCCACTCTGCTATTCAGAAAAGCCCTGCAGGCGGAGCAGCTGTGGGGTATTTGCTTTCCTTATATCCATATCAATGCATATGTTGAAAAAAAAAATAGTCCTTTGCAGGTCAGTATTTTCACTGTTGATGATAAACACATTGCTGCTCTCCACAGATGGTGTATCTAAAACACACATGGGGAAAAATATTAATATTCCTGTTAAGGGAAAAAAAAAAATCCAAGGTTTAGATCTTCTTAGTAAGAATTATCCAACCTAGTTGAGGAAGCCTCTCAGCCTCTGCAGAAGAGAAATTTAAATTCATGGTATTTTATGACAGAATGAGTTTTAATCTATCAAAAAGCTCTGAGGCTCAGGCCTATAGGGGTTCAAGAAACATCTTTGGAGAACAACAAAGCTGGGAGGAATGTGGCGAATTTCTGGCCCCTTTAAGTCTGAGAACAGTCAGTACATTTACAAGAGTGCCAAGTTCCAGCAGGGATGGGGGCTGGCAGGTTGGGCTAACGGACACTCACGAGTTTTTTGAGCACAAACAAAAATTCAGTCCTCTGAGGAAGTCTTAAGGAGACTTCAGTAAGAACACCACCTGAACTCTCCTGGAACAAACGTCCGTGGAGCACAGGTGTGCTCGAGAAGAAATTGTAAACTCCTGGAAGGAGTAAAGTGGATTGCACCTTCTGATTTATGTGCTTATTTCCAACGCTTTACTAAAGGAATTAATGATGTATAATAGTAGAGAAATATGATTCCTCTTTTTTTGTTCTCTCCTCTTTAAAAGGAAAGATGCCCCAATTCTTGCCTGCAGCTGGATGGTCATGCTGGGACTAAGAAGGAACTCAGATGAGTTGTGGCTCCAGGAGAGCTCAGCATAGGAGGCAGTCATATAAGAATTGCTGTGGCATCATTTTATAACTATGCTCCACTGCATGAAAGGAAGCAGTAATCTAAAATAGTCAATACAGATTTCTTGCTGGACAGTAGTGTGCAGATGTTGTACCTGGCCCAAGGATTTGGAGGAAGGTGGAAACATATATTCTTCTTCCTCCTCAGTCCATATATGTGCAAAACACAGGGATTTACTGGTCCTGCATAGTTGTCTTCTGCTAATTTTTAAAAAATTAATACATGTTCTTCTCTGCAGGAAAAAGAATGAGTTGTCTTACGCTGTTATACAAAATAGTATACTTTCACACACTATGAAATATTTATTTAAATTTGTAAACCAATTTAGAAAAAACTACTTTCTAAATGCTTTTGATATATATTTGATATGTTCCTCTTTTCTCTGTCCAGGTTCCTCTCCATTCACAATCACTAAAAATATTCATTCACAAACAGCTAAAAAATATTCAGAACTACTGGTATCTGTGAAATCTCTTGCTAGGTCCACTGTTCAGTCTTCTGAGAAGTGCCTTATTAGACATTGTTCAATCAGAGAGGAGTAGCCACAGACAGTATATACCAGGAGGACATAAAGACAAGTTTATGTGACAAAAGCCCTGCAGAGTCAGCCTCAGCAAACCACTGCCCTAAACTCACTAATGAGCACCTTTAAAATTAAAACCCTATTTTTCGATTTAACACACCACCATATTTTGATTCAGCACCAGCACAAATGACTCAGACCAAAGAATAAAACCTTCCAACCACATGCCAGAAACAACAGCACTCACTTTAATCACTTTATATCACTATTGCTTGCTACCATAGATGACTTTGCTATAAAAGAAAAAGAATTCTAACAAATTTGTCATTCCACTGGGCTGAGAATGCAGTCCCTCATGACACACCTACTGCCTAAACAGCTTCTTTTCTCACTGGTTTTCATCTGACTCAAAAATCGCCACCACCATCAAATGGCTCAGCATTTACTTCTCTGCTCGTTCTGGTTCCCTGAACATTGGTCCTTACAAGGCCTATTTTTTCAAGTTCAACTCTATCCATTATCACATGCCATGTATAAAAGTTTAAAACTTTCTCGTTCATGAAATACTAGACCATGCTCCAATCATTCAGGCAGGACATGGATCAGGGAGCCTTTCTGACCTTTGGGTTGGGATGTTATTCCTCTGTGTGGCCACAAATATCTCATGGCAACACAGGAATTGCACACTTTATTATTTGTTGGGAGAGGAATGGCTGCTTCAAGGTAACATTGGGAATTAAGTGCAGTAGCTCAAACCTAAAGTGCCTTCCACTATGTATTCCCCAGGGCAGCATATACAACTCCAGGTATGCATTGCAATGCACTGCAAACAACTGCAGCCACTGTGAGAGAAGAGGTAATTTTTCTTCTGCTTCCCCTTAGCTGGAATGTGCTTTACAAACACGTTTCCTCTTCCAGCTAAATCTCCTCTAGTCTTTAGGCTAAGCTCCCCCACTGCTGCAAGTGCAAAACCATCCTAAAGTCAGAGATGCTGCACCTAAATACACTCACGGTTCAGCTCTTCAATGGGGTCAACAATGTCACAACTGGATTGAAGCAAAAAACCCACAAAACAAGTAAATGAACAGAAACTGACAAAGCACTTATTTCAAAATCACTGTATCCAAAGATTTTTTCTGAAGGCCAGTGAATAACTTATTGCATAGCATGCTTGTAAAAGATTTCTATTGTTTGATATTTTATTGTTTATTGCTATAGCTTATTTCATTTAGTGGTGAATATATAAAATCCAGTTATTTTCTAAGGAAGACCTGCATCTCTGCATTTTTATCTTAGTCACAAGGTGCATTTAAGAGAAGATTGATGCTTTCCCAATGACATGTTGCCTTAAATGCACAATAAAATGACAACTATTTTATTATACCTCATAGAAAGATATACATAACCACACATAAGCTTTCTCTTTTCAAAGTTCAAGATAGTTTCTGCAGCAGACCACAGTCTAGTCTGAGCTGTTTATAATTTAGGGTCAGACCGTTCATTCTCACATTATTACAGGGATGCATTCTGGCAGGAACATGAAATCTTCCTCTTTTCCTGAGCTGGTTCAGTGCCAAAGGAAATTCTGAGAATTGCTCCTTCCAAACACACTGTCATCTGAGACCAGCGACCTTCTGGGGCATATGTTCAAAACTCTGTCTCCTCTAATATTTCCAGACTGGCTTCCTTCACCAAGTGTCACAAGAATTTTCCCAAGACCCTTGTTAGTCTGACTTGCAAACTGTGGACATGCATTTTAGGTGAGATATATGCCAGCTTTCTAAAGAAAGCAATATATAAAGAAGGTTCTGCCCAGACCTTTCAAATTCTAGAGTAAGAGGTGACATCTTGCAAAAATAATTGTGGAAATGAGAACACCTGAATCAACCCACTAATGGAAAATTAAAGAACAGAGGTGGCAGAGGTGCTTACTGAGGTATCACCAGATGAGTCTGTCTAATTCCATACACATCTCTACTGCATTTTAGTCCATGAAACAATATCCTAAGTACATGGAATCTTTTTGCAGATGCTGTATGGCAGTTCCCACAATCTGGGACAACAGGGAACCATACCACACAGTGACATAGGTGCCTTCAGATGGTGTTATGTCACCTGCAACAATTCCAGTCATTTCACCTGGAATGTTACTGAAACACCACAGTGCTGCCAAGCACATGTGCTAAAGTTCATCTGCTCTCTGAGACACAACCTCAAAGTCTCTTTTGTCACAGAAGCTCCTTCCCCCTTGCCCCATTATGCCCTGCAGCCAACAGGATCTGCCCTTCCCTGCTCTGCTTTCACCTCTGCTCCTGCTAGCCCATGCCAGGATCTAGGGCAGCTGCTGGCACCACAAGGAATGACTGCAAGAAACCTTGCATTCCTGGACTTTTTTTCCATGGAAAATAATTTGACTTTTGGCATTTATTTTTGTTTGAAATAATGTAGGGAAAACATACTTGAATGATAACTGCACACAAATACTTTCTGTCAAGCAAGTCACAAGAAACCCCACTGAAAGAGTACAGGAGGCAGCATGATTTTCATTTCCCCCCCCTTTTTAATTTTTTTTTTTTTTAAATCCTGTCTCTGCTTTCCAATGTATCGGGCAGAATCTATAGCATGTCAAATATCTCTTCTGTTCCAGTCAGCTCCTTTTCCTCATGCCTCCCTGCTAAGGTCCTTGGAGGGCAGGCAGCTGCAGGCTTCCTTCTCCCCTGTGTATGCCTTTGGCTCATCTGAAGTTCTTTCCTATCAGCAATCCTTGCCCCCTTCTGTGTTGCTAACATTTCCTATTTCTTACTTTTAAAAGCCTGCTTCTCCACTGCCTAATAGCTGTGAATGTCCTGTGCCCAACTGTCTTGCTGCAGGGGTTAAAAACCAGACAGAAGTTGGACATCCTGTAAATAAAATCAGGGGAAGAAAATGACAATTACAGTTTACTCTATGGAGCTGCCAGCTTTCAGATGCACAGGGGAAATATTTATGGGTTAGAGAGAGAAGACAAATATTTTTAATAAGGACTCATCTTTATTCACTAACAAAGAAGATATTGCAGCTGAGGCAGCCACTTCTTAAGGAAATTTCTAGGAACAACACTTGAGCTTAACTGCAGGAATCCGAGGGTCTGCTTCAGTATTAGGTACATCAGTTCTGGTACAACTTCAGTGAAAAAAAACCAAGTTAAAATATCAAGGAAAAAAAAAAAAGAGGCAAGTGATTTTAACCATGTGGTACTAAATAATCAGTGCTGTGCATGACTTTACAAATGCTTTCATTTATCTAGAATTCTATTTTTCCTCTAATTTTTTCACTAGTGTCTGGTTTTTTTTTTTTTTTTTTTGGTGCCATTTATGAATGCAGTCCTTCAGTAAAAAGCCACAAGTTTTGCAAGAACTATACCATTTTGTTTCTGGTCTTTCTAGCTCCTTTTTGGTGGGTCAGCCTGTTTTCTTTATGTTTTTGGGTTTTTTCATGAACTAATGCTCAGGAAATTCTTAAATGATGCACATTTCAGGGGAAGGGGCATCTCTGTTTATCTACAGGATGGAAATTGTTTAGCCTTTGTGGTTTCTGAAAGATGTTTGTAGGGAAAACTGAGCTCAAAATACAGCCTAATCCACAGTGAAATATTAGTTCTCCTTTCCTGTCAGCTTTCCTAAACCAAGATTTCGCCTTGTCTGTGAACGTTCCCTTGAAGAGGGCAGCTTGGATGGCTTCCACATCCTAACTCTTTGATTTGTGGCAGCTATGATCAAGTGGGAATAGAGCTTGTTACAATAATCCATCAGTGGTTTAACACATGCAGGAACATCCCAAGGAGGGAGACCTTGGGCGACACGAGGAAGGTTAAGGCTGTAATTTCTCTTAATGTGATTTTGTCTGGCCTTTTTAGATTTTCATCCCCTTTGGGCAGGGCCACTGGATCAGCAAACCACAGGCTGAAAGACTCTGCTCAATTTCGCATGCTCTTAGACCCAAATTTTTTTATAAGTGACAACAGTAGGTTAAGCTTTCTTCCACTTTCTATGACTGAAAAATAGAAGATCCACTTAAGACAACACCATACATGGTGGTGAGAATTTAAGAAAACAAAGGCTCTTCTCTTTTGTGGTAATTTTTCTTCTTAGTGATTAACTTGATCCCAATCTAAGAAAAAAGGGAAATAATTTCTTAGTAAAGAGAAGAAGCAGGAAACGAGAAACCAATGTACCTAAATATTAAGAAAGTAAGAATCACTCAAATTAAAAACAAAAACATAAGAGAAAGTTAAAATCTTCCAAATATGAGAAACCAAACTCACTGAAGGCAATACACCAGAGCCTAAACATAGGCTGTACAAGAGGAAAACCAGGAGAAAAGAGATAGAATCTAAAGAGAAAATATCTAGAGATATAAAACAAAAGTCAAAAATTCNAGATCTACACAATTCTACTAAAAAAAAAAAAAAAAAAAAAGAAAATAGGTAGGAGGTCCTGGGTCACTCGGGATGAAAGAAACTGAGGAAGACAGAAATAAGAAAAGGGGAGCAAGATGACTTCTCTTCATCCAACTTCACCACAGAGGATGTTAGGGAAAAACTTACTCTGGTCCTCCTTTCCTTTTCCTATATTATATTATTAAACTAATAGCAAGGTTTGAAATCTTACTAACAGAAACACATGTTGGAGAGAGATGATAACTTTTGAAGCAGTAAACAAATAGAGTACAATAATTCTGACATCAATTAAAATCAATTGAGGCACTGGCTCAATGAGTATGAATATGTATGAAACTGTACTTGGTAACTTAGAGAATCAGAGTACAGCAGAAGTTTTGCCTAGCCCTAGAAAAGCAGCAAAGTTGATTCGGAGGTCCAGGTTTTATTACTGTATCTTGGCTGAAAGGATGAGTGACAGTAAACTTAATAAATAAAAATAACCACTATATTCTGAATGTTTATAAAATAGGGAATAGATAAGAGTAAGAAAAGAAAACTAAATTTCAAAATCTCTTCAAGAGCTTCACAGGAGGCCACCTATAAATTGTGAGGTTAAGAGGGCAAAAGAAAAGAAGGAACACACGTTGATTCTCATTTGCTGACAAGGATAAGAGCAGGCGTCTCAGGGTTTGTACTTTGTATTTCAAAATTATCTGGAAACAAGGAAGTACATCCAGAGGGTAAAATCTACAGATGGCAGGAAATTATTCAGATTAGTCCTGACTGAAGATTATTAGGGGTTTGAGAGATAAGCAGTAAATCTTCTTCAGCAGATCATGGTCACTGCTGTAGACTGCAATGAAGCGCACAGTGCATGGCAGCATCCGACTCTGTTGAGAGCTCTGAATGCTCTGTCAGCTCAGGATACTGCCTGGATGTCCTTGGGAATTGCTGTGGGACAATGGGTGTCCCAAAGGTAGCAGCAGTCAAAGAACACAGAGAAAACCTCAAAACATCTAACAAAAGGTAGCAGAAGGGACAAACACAGTAAGATTTGTCACTGATAAGGAGAGGCTGGAATACTGTATTTACTGTTGTTTAACACATTCTAGAAAAGTAAGGTGGAGAAAAAGTGTGGAAATGGTCTCATAAGAAAAAAGATATAAAAGGATCATTTAAGGCTTAGACAAGGATCTGAACAGCCTAATTTAATTTGGCCTTGCACAGAAAAGGGTGATGGACCATATGACCTTCTGAGACACTTTCCAACCTAAATTATCCTGTTAATTAGAGAGAAAAAAATATTTTGACTGTTCAGTATATTCAGAGCGTAAATCCTGAAATCGGCAAATTAAACAGTAGAAAAAAAATAGATTATGAATTCATTTGTTGCAAGAACTGCACTAGGAGGCAAAATAAGATTTCATTTTTGACATTTAAAAAAAAAAAAAGTTGTATTATACAGATGTCCTGGGTCATGAGGGAAAACAGAGTTGTTTGCCCTCACACTATCCAGCCCCTCTCCCAACGTCCAAATAAGGTGGCCTTTGGAAAAGGGATCATTCCTCTATTTGAAGCACATAATGAGAATTATGGCTCATGAAATAACATTTTTCTAGGAGAAATCTTTCATTCCCTTAGAAACTTCTTGTGCTCTTCTGCCAAACAGCTGGTATTGGCCACGGTCTGAATCAAGACACTGGGCTAGATGGACACTATAATTATCTGCTGTAATTATTACCATTTCCATGAGACACGACTCCTAAATAGAATTTTTATGTTTGCTATCTCCCATGTTTACTCCATTAATGAAGCAATGTACTGTTTTTAAGGGTTATTCATGAAATCTCACACTCTGAGATATTCAAGAGTGAGTTTCCAGTGTACTTACCTATCATGCCTATCCACATGAGTAATAAATAATCTCCATACTTCATCAAGTCATTCACCAGACCTATGCATTAACCAGGGGATTACCTTTTTTAATAAGAGGTGCTGCCACAAGCCTCCTTTATTTCTACTTATGTTCCCTAACTCCTAACCATGAACATTATTTTCAGGAGGAGGACAGGAGTACTTTACTTCGATAGTGACAGAGTCCTGGAACAGGCTGCCCAGAGAGGCCGTGGAGTCTCCTCTGGAGATGCTCAAAACCCTCTTGGACTTTTCTTCTGCAACCTGCTCTAGGTGAACTGCTTTAGCTAGGGTTGGACTAAGTCAGATGCTGAAGTCCTGCCCAACCCTAGCCATTCTGTGATTCTGTGAGTTAAACCAAGTATTTCAAGGACTCTTTAATTCTGGAAACAATTTTATTAGTAAAACATTCATTCATTCCATTGGATATAAAATACAATCAGCCATCTGCCTTGAAAAAGAGACTCTCCCAAACAACAGAATAAATATATTTGAAGATACTGGTCAAATAAAGTTTTAACCGAAAAATAGTTCCTAATAGTTATATACATTAATAATGTACATAACATTAAAATGGCTGTCATAACCAACAGCTGCCTAAGAGTGCACTAGTGAAGGAACCTTGTGAGAGACAGAAATAAAGCTCAGAAGAAGGGACTACTGGTATCTTTGGAATTCAGTGCAAATGACACAATGAACACACATTCATAAATAGTGCTGCAACCAGGGAGGATCAAAAAATCAAAGAATATAATAAAATCTTAAATATTTCACTCCGAAGAGGTGTTACAAAAATGTACATATAGATATATTTACACACTGGACATACCTTGGCTGACCTAGTGATGGCCCCAATCTCTGAATAAAGATCAGTGCTGTCTGGGAACTTTTCTACCACCATAGTGCAGACGTGGTGCAGGAGGGACTGTTTGTGCACTGTGTCCTTGACTTCTGGAACCTTCTCGAGGTAGCTCAACTCAAAAGCTTTGGCCTGTAAAATAAAAAAATAAAGGAAGAAATTAAAAATAGAAATGCTTACTCTTTCCCACGCGTATTAGTAGACAAAAATGATGAGCAATAAGGGGCAGAGGGGAAAGAAGAAGAATCCTATAGGAGAGGAAATTAATTGCTTTTATTAATTTTTAGCTTGCTGAAGACTAGGCCTAAAATCAGTCCATCTGCAGTGAAATAACCCATGACACAGTCCTCACTCTTTGAATGCAAAACATCAACACTACACTTAAGGGAGTTACACTGCTTAGCTCCACATTTCCTTCAGATTATGCTGAAAGAGGCAACACACAACACAGAATACCCTAACACACAATAAAAGCACATTCCATTCCCTAAATTACTTCTCTGGTACAAAATAAATAGTGGGCTGCAATTTTCACAATGGTTCTGACTTCTGCTTTTTTGAAGGAAAAAGCTGCAGGAGAAATGCTGGGACATCAGGCTTACGTTGGTTCCATTCAGAAAGTTCCCAATGGCTAGCAGAGTAGAAAGGATAAACCCCAGAGTTTTATTGTGCTCCAGTTGGTCCATTCCCTCCTTCAGGTCTAGCAGTGGTTCTGCAACTTCCTACCATAAGAACAGAAACAAGAAAGTGAAGGTTAGTTTTTAATTCTATGGTTTAGATTAATTACTGCAAAAAGTTCCTGAACTGGCGTCTTGCAGAGTGTAAACTGGCCGTGTGTGCTGGCTTTCTTCCATGTTCCAGCTAATAAATCACACACAAGGACAGAAAAAAAAAAAAATTAAAAAAAAAAAAAAAAATTTCCTACTGTTGTTCCTTTATGTATGCAATTGCCTTGTCCTGAGGACTATGCTGTGATTCCAAACAGGAAAATGCCGCTGCATTTCAGTTAAATGCATGAATACACCCAAGCCCCAACTGATAAAAAAGCTTCTTAAAAGTATTTTTTCTAATCTTTGAACAACAAATGAAAAAAACTTAGAAACCCTGCTGACGTTAAAATTGTAACTTGACCTACAGCTTTCTTCAGACGATGGCCACTTGTGTGTTTTAGATATGGTTTTGTGCTTGTGAGAATTTAAAACTGGAAAAAAAAAATCTGATGTAAACATCAAGCTTTAAAAATAGCCTCATTTTTTTAATCTCTTAATTTAATGCCTGTTTCATCCACATGTTATCTGAGTATAGATATGCATACTGGTAAGGCTTGAAATCGTAAATTTTGTTCCATTACCTCAGGAAGTGAACTACATCAGAGAGTTCAAAGGAAGAGAGTGAGGGTAATTGAGTTGACAGAATTTATTTCTATGTCTCTGTGTGAGGCAAAGTTATTTATTTTGTATGTACAGTAACAGTTCACATTGTTTCTATCTTCAAATGCCATTCTAAGTACCCGTGAGGAGAGTTCTTTTCACAGAATCATAAAATGGTTTGTGTTGGAAAAGACCTGAAGATCATCTAGTTCCAACCCCTGTGCCATAGGCAGAGAGACCTTTTTTCCTAATTTCCCAAATTGTTATACTCTTTATGAGCCAAGAAGCCAAAATTAAGTTGCTATTTTAGACCAAGAGGCAAAGTAACTGAGAACTTCACTTTCTTGGAGACAGTTCCTTCAACAACTGTAGTGATATTTTTACCATAAAAGATGAATGAAACACATTTCTAGTCACTACAGAACAATTTGTCTCTTGAAAAGAATATGGCAAATTCAAGACAAATTAAGAGATGAGATAGTGAGCTAAGTAGTTTATACATCAGAGGAGAGGTGCTAAATAATCCAAGACTTTATTGAAATGAAATAAAATGAAACTGTTGCACAGTATTCCTCAAGTTGCATTAAAGTCAAAATTGATTTAGTTTATTTTGTTGAGTTATGGGATGACTCAAACTTCTCTAAATCTGTAGTAAACATGGGCTTCTGAACTACTTAATTTAGATCAGTTTTCTACCTGTCAAAAAAACATTCCTAAAAGACTAATTTAAAACATTCTCCAAGTGAATAAAAAGGTAGCGTAAGAGGCTTCCATACCAGGCCATACTGAGCCCTTTATTTAGCTATTTAGACAAGTTATCTGAACTTAGACTTTCTCTCATACAGTACACATTTATAATTATTCTTTATTTCTTATTTTATTGTAGGATTAAAGAACTCTAAAAAGAGTGTGCAAGATACTGAACAATCAGATCAATTTCTGACTTTTTCAAATTTACACACTCTTGCTTCCTATAAAACTCACCTTCTATACCTAAAGAGAGCAGATAAATAAGGCAGAGCTACCTCATATCATTGGATACCACATTTTATTTTTCAGCTAAAAATTAGGTTTGAATGAAATTTGAAGATTGGTCTGAAAGACACCTCATAATGCCTGATAAATGTTTGATGCACATGTAGAAATGAACTCAACTCACTGTACTTTTTAAATTTCTACACCTGCTAACATTAATATTAATATCAATATTAATATTAATTATATTAATATTGTGATAGTTTAAGTTGTCAGTAAAAAGATGTATTTTTCTCCAGTGATCTTAATAAAAAACCTCAAAGTTTCTATTCCTCTTTAAAGACCTTTAAACTCCCTTTGAGATAATAAAATTTGACAATATGTGCATCATAAGTAGTTCCATATGAGGAATGAGTAGCAACACAGTGCAATTTTTGAACCCCTTTTGTCTGTGCATTTAACCTAGGATACCAAAAGAAAGGTGAAAGAGATTATTGTTCCACTAATGAACTTTGATAAGCATTTAAGTAAACATTTCAAAGCAGCATACACATTATCAAGCAAATAATTGGGAAAGGGTTTTTTCTTTTTTATATTTTCTATAGAGAGCAAAGAGTGAGTATTTATTCATCCAGTTCAGCCCCTCACAGTCTGAGGATGCTCCCTACAAATGTACCCTGACTTGCTTTAGTTAATTAAACTCGAGCTAAGAAAAGTGATTTCTCTTATGCCAGAGAAGTTTTTAATGAACATAAACAATGTATCACTTAACCCATTTCTTGAACAATTCTTGTTCTTTTCTTTCAGGTTGCCAGAGATGAAGCTAAGACCAACTTAGGCAGAACTCTATTCTTGGCAGGTTAGCAGAAAAGTATCATGTATGAGAACCCTGGTCTTACCAATAATTCAGGTATTTTACACTGTTGATAACAGGGACCATCTAAAACTTCCAGCCTCATAGAAATAACAGCACTCATATCTTACGTAAAATATACATGTGACTTGGTAAATAATAAGTGCATTCTGAACTGCTATGAATTTTCCTTATTACAAAATAAGATTTAAAAATAAAAGATAAAGGGAATGCCAGATTGAAAAA